>JAJQOW010001461.1:0-48118 GCA_037975125.1 Latrodectus hesperus
GGTAAACCATTTGCGATAAACTTCGTAACTTTTACGAACTGATTTTAGAATCCATTTTTACTTCTTATGGTAATTTTTTTCGTTTCATTTGCGTTAAACTGCAGTTTCAGAAATTTAGATGCTAAATTCATGATAGCGTCAAGAATTTTAAAATTGTTAATTGTAATGAAATGCACAAAATTAGTTAATTTTATCAATAGTTTATATAAAAATATTTATACTATCTAAGAGACAACTGTATTCTTTCAAGATATTAATCATTAATATCCCGTTATTTAATCATTAATTTATTAAATAAAACTTCTAACTATGAAAATCCCTATAACATTGTGGAAACCTATTTCACATTTAAAAACAAGAACTATTCATAAACATATCATTAATTAAATATTTCTCAGAGAATTAAAAACAAAATCTTAGTATATTTACTAACCATATTTCTTGATATTCACTTATTCGGTTTGGAAATTACTGTTATAAAACTAAGAAAATTATTTTTGTATTATATACGCTCATACCTGTTTTTGTTCGGTCTTTTTTTGTGTGATTTTTATTTTTCGATTTTTTCTGCTGTATGTGAAAATTTCAGTCAAATTGTAACATAATTGAAGAAATTATCAGTAAAAAAGAAAATTGGTTGATCTACTATTAAGAGTATTTAAGTGATTTTTCATATGTATTTATCACATTACGTAACTTATGTAATTAACATTACATAAGTATTGCGAGCGTCTATAAACTACATTGCATTATTCTTACCATAGTACAAACTAGATTTTTATATTTAATATTTTTACGCTCAAGTTCTTAATTTAATACTATATAGTCTATATAATTTTTCTTATCATTACATTTTTTATCTTTCATTTCAAATATTTTCATTATTTTAACGGTTTCTTTAAGTTCGCTTTTGTGCTTTGCTTCATCGGAATATCGCGATCCTGAATGTACAAGGGATATTTTGGGATTTGGTTACACTGAAAAAAGCAATTTCTAGTTAAAAAAAATTAACTCTAGAAATGTTTTCAGAAATTTTCTACGTTAGAATTTTTAATGTATTCCTTATTCTCCACATAAAAAATACTTTTCAACTGTGTTGCAAAAATGTAAATTTTTTAATATGTGTTTCTTTTATACGGTTCCTATCACGAGTCCAAAATAAGTTTGAGTGTATTTTTTCAGATTTTTATTGAATATCATTTACACACAGTAAGAGATGATGATATGTCAAATCATAATGCTTTAAAATTTACAATTACTTTAAATTTAAGACATTTGACAAAGAATAAAACCAAAAAGAATGAACTATATTTTGTTATTTTACTACACTTATTCATAGATTCAATAACCATAAAATCTTTCAGATTCTTTTGTTTTATTCAGAAAGAATTTTGTTTTTTAGTTCATCCTACAGAGTTTCATTAAAAAAGAACAAATTACAATAGATCTTGAAAAATGTACAAAAATGTTAGCCACTTTTTGACAGGAATCACAATCTTAGAAGAATAGTTTTACAATCTTAGAAGAATAGTTTTACACAATCTTAGAAGAATAGTTTTACTGAAAAACAACATTCAATAGGTCTACCGATTTAACAGTAAAACGCATTAATAATAAATGACATTCTATAACAATATCTTCATCTGAATCAAACAGTTGAGCAAAATTTATGACAAAATTGCTTTTTGGTAATTTTGCCAAATTTTGGTCATATTATGAAGTTAAAGGTTGTATATACTTCAACAACTTTAAGAAGACTTTGAAAACATAGCTTAGTCTTGCTCATCTTGAACATATTAGCTATATTATAAAATTAGGCTACACGTCAGATTTAGAGCTCTTCCAGATTACGTCTTAAACATCGCAAAGTATTTTGGTTTCTTAACCCACCTATTATGTGATTTCTTGTTGTAGAATTTCTGCTGTTGAGATTAAATAATAATAGCCAATGAAATCAATTTCCATGGATGCTTAAAATCTCTTCATGCAATGACCTTTTAAATGTGACCCTTTAAATATAGATTAAGATATTCAGACTTGAAAAGACTCTGATATTGAATATAATTTAACAAATTACTTTATGCCGCATAAAAATATTTGTTAAGTTCTTGAAACATTATTAATGATAGCTATGAAAAAAAATGGAAGTTAGAAATCAATGTTGCTTGAGATTTCATTAAAAAACTCGATATAAAAATTCACTTTTTACATTAACATTTGGATTTTTTTTCTTGAAAATCTTGGAATGGTTATAGACGAACAAGAAGAAAGATTCCATTAAGACTCCAAAAACTCGATACCAAAATTCACTTTTTACATTCACATTTGGATTTTTTTTCTTGAAAATCTTGGAATGGTTAAAGATGAACAAGGGGAAAGATTTCCTTAGGACTGCAAAAACTCGATACCAAAGTCATTGGGAACTAGCAATGATGAATAACTACTGCTGGTTTCTAAAGAAAGGAGATTTTACATCACATACACATAAACAAACATACATAAACATAAACCACATAAACATACATAGAAGAAGAAAATGACATCTTTTACCCATAGTTAATTAACGTTTAATGGTTTAGTCTTTTACTTTGTTTTAAATATGAATATCATCTCAGTTACAATAGCTTTGTATGATAAATCAATGAATTTAATAATAAAAAAATGTGTGTTTAAAATGCTTTTACAGTCCTCTTAGTACTGGTATGATATTCATACCAAAAAACTGTACGCGCTACAGATTTAATACTATTATTTGTAAATTCTACTTTACAAAATTCGTTACAGACAGCTAATTTTATTTTTGTTAGGAGTTAGTATTTGTAGTAATATAATAGAAAATTAACAGTGCAATGGAATTGAAATCAATGGCTTTGTAACCGGGTTGGGAATAGTTTAATGTTCCTGGACTGTTGAAAAATATTTTAATATCCACCACATAAATCTCTTTCAGGGAGAACGTTATATAGATAATAGGACGTATTCATCTGTCGCAATGGAGGAATCTCGGAAAATTTGTAACTTGTTGTTGTTAAAAGTGTCTTTGTGCAAGTTTATATTTAAAAAAATGTACACAATTTCCTGAATACAGTTTTCCGACATTTGTTGATAAATTTTGCTATAAAATAAGTATATAAATTTAATAAAAATATGCTATAAAGTAAATATACCAAAATATTTCGTTATTCTGTTATTAAAATTTCCTATAACCCCTTACATTTCTGAAAATGAAGTATAACTATAGAATTGTGTTTTTTATTTTCATCTAATTATTGTCGCATTGAGCAATTATTTCATTTACATTATTAAAAATATTCATAAAAATTTCATTTTTAACTAGCCCTTTAAAAGCTGACAAATATTCATTATTCAATTAAGTTTTGTTTTAAATTTTTTATTCATCTTAACTAAAATGCACAAGTATTTTTGAAATTTTTTTTTCAAATTATTACATAAAATTAGTAGAAAAATATATACTATATATATTTTAAATTTGCATTTTAATATATCTAAGTATTTACAACCGGTATAATTAATTTCAATGAGTTTAATAGTCGACTCGACTAAACAAAGTCAAACAAGGTGAATATTCTCAATGTGAATAGGTTTATATAATTTATGTAAACCCATAACAAATTTGCTCTATGGATAATAGTTCTTATTTCATCTTTACTTATTTTAAAGTTTTTAAATTGTCCCATGCATTGAATAGATTATTGCTCCTGGTGATTTATTCCATACGTCTTTTTTGTTTTCTGACTACAAGTGGTCTAGACGTTGAGTAATACTTTAAGACGGCTAATTGTCATATAACATTCTTAAAGTAAACTTCCTAATGATCTCACGTGTTTTCTATACATTCTCATGCAACACCATGAGATGATCTCGAGTTCATCGTTTTCCCACTGTAACTAAAATTTAATAGCTGTTTAAAAAGTCTAATAAACCAGTATTTAAACTAAGCGTTTTTAATTTACATAAAAACAAATCATCTAGATTAATGTGACTAAGTAGATTTTTGAACTTCCTTTTCAATAGTTTACAAAAAGTAATTCAAATTTAAAGTAGTATTTTTAAGCATTAAAATGAATCACAAAAATAAAATTTCTTCCTTTTAACTAAAGTAATAAAAAATCTGCAATGAATGTCATGTCATTATCATAATGCGTTTAATACTTTTCAATTAAAAATAAAAACCATAAGTATTTTTACTTATATTAGATTTATTTAATGTTAATTTCTCATCGAAAAACTCAGATATTGAAGAAGGGAAAATCTTCTATAAATGTTTGCAATTAAGAATGTCTTAAATAGGTAATGGTTCGGTAAGTAAATAAATAAATGTATTAGCGTTTTGTTTTAGTAATACATGTTATCAAAAATATGAAATACATTATATATTAAAACACATATTTTATAATTCATTTTAATACTTAAGTAAAATCTAGTTCTTAATGTCTTCATAATTAACACGAAAATACATTTGAAATATATATTAACTGCTTCTAAGTTACAAAACGTTAATTATATCATTAAATATTTAATACATAAGTTTTTTAATATTACAGGGAGGATCATAATTTCAGATACTTCTTGGTTATTATTACTAATATTAATTTTTTAATATTATTTAATATTATTGTTGTTTTCTTGCATAGTGAAGTTTTTATGGCAAATTAGTTTTTTAACGAAATTTAAAAATCTTGAAACACTAAGGGATTAAATGAAACGAATTAACTACATTTTAACTTTTCAGCCACAAAGAAGAAAATCGTCACATGAATTTTTCTTTTACCACCTGTTATTAAAGTAATTTGATAAAGAAAAATACATGTAAATGTCTTCAGTCACTCCTGCAATCGGAGGTGTAACTCAGTGGTAAAAAAATTCGTTTTCCATATTCATATATATATATATATATATATATATATATATATATATATATATATATATATATATATATATATATATATATATATATATATATATATATATATATATATATATATATATATATATATATATATATATATATATATAAATAAATAAATAAATATATATATATATATATATATATATATATATATATATATATATATATATATATATATATATATATATATACATATATATATAAATATATATATATATATGTATATATATATATATATTTATATATATATATATATAAAAATGTTTAAGTTTTAGCAATACATTTAGCGCAAAAGCAGCTAGAATAGTATTACTAAGATATAGTTAATAGTATATTTATAAAATGCAATGAATATAATGAAACAAAATACAATGAAAAATGCCAAATGGAGAATAGTACATTGAAAATATTAAATGCCAAATGTAAAATATTATATGGAAAACAATATATTGAAAATATTAAATGGAAAATAACACATTGAAAAGAATACATTGAAAAGAATTACATTGAAAATACTTGAATGAAATTTCAAAGAAAAATAGATAGATATAAATAGAATAAAGTACCAATATGGCCAGCTTCATCAGGGGGTGTTGACCACATTGGCACAATTATGGCTTTTCTGCAATGGCCCAAGACATAGTCTTAAAGAAGCCATTACACCCCAAAGCCATACCAAAAATTCAAACCAAAGTATCAAACAAGAATAAAAGAAGTAGAATTTAATCTAAAATATGTAAGAAGAATTTAATCTAAAATATAAAAGTAAAAATCCAATGTTGCCAAAATACATTTAATATATAATAATCAAATTTAAATCATATCTAATTACAAATCCAAATCTACAAGAACCTCACCAAATACATAAATTAGTGACTAAGTGTAAACACTATCGGCATTTCAAGCTTCTTATAAGACCTTCAAGGCTTGGGTGACCCTTCTGTAGTATAAAACTACGCCTTACTTCACTCTTATAAGCAATGCTCTACTAGCCAAATAGTGCTTAATAAATTTAGTTGGAATGCCATTATGAGTTAAAATATTTTCTAGTCTATTTTTTTGTTTATTGATATTATTTAAATTATTACATATATTGTATATTCTATTAAGTTGATTAAAAATAGTATTTTTATAAATTTTAATTGAAATGTTTGAATTCCAGAAAATCAGCTTATTAACTTTGAAATTAAAATTATTATTTTTATCATATATGTCAGTAAATATGTAGTTTTCTTTTATAGTAATTGAAATATCTAGAAATTCAGTTCTTAAGTTATCAATATTAGTTTTAATTAATTTTAATTCCTTAGGATATATATTATTGTAAATTTTATCGAATTATAGGCAATTAAAAATTATTAAATCGTCAATATATCTGTAAGCAAAAGGCATTTGTATAATAAATGATTTTTCATAGTAGTTTAAAAGTAAATTTGCCAATATACTTGAAAATTTGAAACCCTGGGGAATGCCGTTAACTTGTAAATATATATTTTCTCTATAAGAAATATAATTATTGTAAATACAAAATAAACTTAGGGCTTTCCAAAAATTTATATCGACATCCAATATTGAATTAAAATCATAAAAATTAAACATAATAATATCAAAAAGTTTTTCAAGTGGAATACTGGTGAATAAATCTTTGAAATCATAAGTGGAAACATCATTAATTTTATTGGCGGAAATAAATTCAATTATAGGTTTATTATTCTTAATTATCCATGTATTATTTGAATCATTAATGTTATTTAAGATTATATTTAAATAATAAGAGAATTGATTACCAAATTTATCTGCATATGTGTTGCTTCCACAAGTAATGAAACGAAATTTAACAGGTTTTTTATGGAATTTTGGATATATTGTAATGTATGGAATTTAAAAGTTTATGTTTTTAATTTTAAGTTTTTTAGCAAATGCAAGAATTTTTTTTAAATATTGTTGTTTTATTTGAATTAATAATTTTGTAAGTTGTTGAATTGGAAATTTCTTCGTTAAATAATTGGTTGTAAAATTTTTTACAATTAAATGCGTGATTATTAAAAGCTTTATCTACCGGTGTGATAATGAAAAGATTTTGTATTTCTTTTATATGCTTTTTTAGATATTTTTTATTTATTCCTTTAAATTTTTAATTATTTATATTTGTTTTAAATTTGTAGTAGAAATTCCATTTCCATTGTGAGAAATATTCTATTGGAATTGAATAAATATTCGAGGTTTTAAAAATAAATGTATCGATATCATTGATAAAAAATTTTAGAATTTGTTTGTGGTTTTAATAATTTATAGGTCGAAATTTTGTACCTTTATTAACGATATTTTTTAATTCATTACTTAATATAATTTCAGTATTTCCAGTAATTATATGTCCAAAAGTTAAATCTACAAATTTACTGTATTTTGGGTGATCACAGAAGCAATCTGTACTTTCTTTATTAATATTTATATTACAACATTTATTATAATTAAATATATGTCTACCAATTGGTAGTTCATATTTAAAGGTACATTTAATTTCATTATTATTTAATGGAAATATGTGTTTAAGTTCCTTAATAATATTCGAAAATTTAATTTTATCATATAATGGATGTTTAAAGCTAATAACAAAATAATCTGATTTGATATTTTTATTAGAATTTATATTTAGTTTACTTATTTTATATTTAAAAATGTCAAAATTAAAATCTTAAAATGCTCATTATTAAAATTAAAATTATTTAAAAATTCTGAAAGAAAAATAAATTTTTGTTTAAGCTCATAATAAAGTTTTTACAAACTGAAAAATTATAGGATTTAACAAACTGATTTTTCAACTCGTATATTTTATTACTCCAATATATAAAGTTATTTAAATTGTAATTGTTATAAGTTTTATTAATTTTTCTACCACCTCTTTTATATCTTTTAGTTTTTTTATTATTAGGTTTAAAGTACATAAATGATTTAGTATTTTTATAGTTAATTTTCGAATTGTTAAATAGCTCATTTAGTCCAAATGGTACTAAGGTTTTATAATAAATAATATATTGATTTTCTTTGATTAGTCGTAAATTAATGTCGATTTCAATATCTAAAATAGTTATAATAATATTATCAAAACTATGTATTTTGAGATGTTCAAATTCAATGTTATAACTTTTGTTATTATTATAATTTTTAATATTAGATCTGTGTAGGTTTATGTGCATATTAATATTGTTAGATGTCTGTCCAATATATTTAAATTTACAAATTTTGCACTCAATCATATCTATAACATTGTAAGCTTTACAGGCTGTATTTAAAATATAGGAGTTATCAATTTGCGATGTATTGAATTTGGGACAAGTCTTACAGAGTTTGGAATTACAAGTATTAAATGTAAATCTTTTTGTAAACATAAGATTATTATTAACAGAATCACAATCCTCATTGACATCAAAAAAGTTCTTACCTGATGAGTTATAAGGGTTGCTGTTTATCGATCCAATTCCATACCCTTTATAGGAATTGTACCGGACACAGGCAGCAGAATTGTCTACTGTCTTTTTGTCAGGCGCTAATATATAATTTCTGTATTCCATAATTTTTAGGTATATAAGATTAAATATGCAAACATATAAGACAAATATGTATGACAAAAATGTATTTATAAAATTCAAATAACGAAGTGTATTTAATAAATTACTATATATAATATATTCCTTTGATAATTTTAATATTCATATTTCTCTTTCATTTTTTAATCATTTACAAATTTCAATCCCTACATTGTCATCTTTTACTTGAAAAATATGTCAATCATTTCGAATTGTAAATAATTAGTAAGCAAAAAATTATGATGCGTAGTATCTTTATTAAAATTGAAAACGATATATAACAATACGAGTTAAACGTATATAAGAATCGTTATTACTGAATTTTATAAACTTCACAATTTGAGAAATGTGTCTATTTTTCTTACAGCACAAATCCATTATCAATTAAATATAGTTTATTTAAATATTTAGTAGCATACTTTAAATAAATGTATATTTCATGACAATTAGATAAACGTTTTATGAAATATTTTGAAAATCAGAGATATCATATTCATTTATTGCACATTGGTCCAAGCACTTTTGATAATTATATGGAAATAGATCAGAAAGAGAAATTTTTCGTCACAAAATATTTTCTTACACCTGCTCTTAAGATCACATGATAGAAAATTGTAAATAAATGTCTTCAACTTGTTTGGTCAGCGGGGGTGTAGCTCAGTGGTAGAGCGTTCGCTTTGCATGTGAAAGGCCCGGGGTTCGATCCCCCGCACCTCCATTTTTGTTTTATGTGAGAGGATGAACTATTACATACTTCTCAAAAAATAAAATATTAATTTATATTGTTTCTTAAAAAAATAATATTTGTATTATATTTGGGGCTATATTTAAAATGAAAAATGCATAAAAATATCTTTATTTCCAAAGGGAAAAATGCTTTTATGTTGCATTAAAACTTATTGAAAAACTTTTTAAAGCTACTAACTTCTAAACTTAAAGAATGCATTTAATAACAAGGCATTATTAATTATAAATTTATAGTTATACGAATAAGGAAGAAAAAGGAAAATACAGTTCAATTACTTTTAATATTTTTATCGGAAATTTGCCATTTTACAATGAAAAATGAAAAAAAAAGGAAAATCAGCTGCATAAAAAAATTCAAAGTTTAATGAAGAAAGGAATTTGGCTTAATGAATGCAGACATTTGAATCTTATCAATTGCTTAAATAATGAGATCATGAATACATAGAACATCACCAGCTTTTAAGACTTTACTTGATTAAAAAATACTTATGATGAGTTTTTGTGATAAGTTGTAAAGTAAAACACACTTTTATTTTACAAATAATTATTGTTAAGAATTCCTCTGATGATTAATACGATATATTTGGGTTTAGTTTTCATTTATATAGAAATTAACAAAAGTACAATAAATGTGCTTGTGTTGTTAGACAATTTTCTTTAAAAGCGTACACTGTTTCACATATTTACATTAATCAAAGTTAAAAAATTACATCATATATTCAAGTGAATATATATATATATATATATATATATATATATATATATATATATATATATATATATATATATATATATATATATATATATATATATATATATATATATATATATATATATATATATATATATATATATATATATATATATATATATATATATATATATATATATATATATATATATATATATATATATATATATATATATATATATATATATATATATATATATATATAAAAGCAAAGTGAGATGTATAACCAAAAGCACAAGAATATATAAAATTTTAAGTTTTAAGTTTAGCAATATTTAGCAAATTTTGCAAATTTTGGATTGGGTTTTGCTTCTTTTATTCTTGTTTGATGCTTTGGTTTGAATTTTTGGTATGGCTTTGGGGTGTGAAGGCTTTTTTAAGACTATGTCTTGGGCCATTGCAGAAAAGCCATAATTGTGCCAATGTGGTCAACACCCCCTGATGAAGCTGGTCATATTGGTACTTTATTCCATTTATATTTATCTTTCTTTAAAGTGTTTTCAATGTAATTCTTTTCATTGTATTCTTTTCAATGTGTTATTTTCCATTTGATATTTCAATATATTGTTTTCCATTTAATATTTCAATGGTTTAATATTTCAATGTGTTGTCTTCCATTTGATATTCTACTTTTGGCATTTAATATTTCAATGTACTTTTTTCATTTGGCGTTTTTCATTGTATTTTGTTTCATTATATTTATTGCATATTTTATAAATTATACTATTAACTATATTATATATATATATATATATATATATATATATATATATATATATATATATATATATATATATATATATATATATATATACGACTTTTATCTTGAACGAAAAAAGTCGTCCGATATTTATATATTTTTCAGCCGTTTATGTTGTATCATGGATCGTAGAAGTATCATTGATGTGTGGTTATTGTACCATTGGTTACGAAACCGAAAAAAATCAGTTCGGATTTATAAACTACATTAAACCAAAAGCGATGAAGTTGGTGTTTTTTCATGCCTTTTCGGAGATTTGCGAGCTCACCAAAAAAAAAAATCATCAAAAATTTAAATTCCTATTTCTGTTTTAAATGTATTATAACTTTTAATTTTGATTATGAATTTTATTTAAGTATTACAAACAAAAAGTAGATCATTAATGAAAAAAGATAATTATAAAATTTTGCTTAAGATTTTTCTAAGAAATGCGCATTCACTTTAGGAGTTTAATAATATGTATGATGTGTAAAATGTAATTTAATTTTAATATTTTACATTTTTAGCTGAAATTTTTTTAGCAAAGAAGGGTTACAAATGGGAAATTCATTATCACCTGTTATAGCCTCTATAATTATGGATTATATCTGTAATCAATTAATATCAATATTATATTTTATTAATTATAAAATAGGTACTCTCCATCTTAATTCAGTATATGCCAACAGAATAAATATCGAGCATAAAAGTAACACACGATAACTAGAATAAGTAAAAAACTAAACAATTAAATTATATTTTGCATCATAATAATAATCTACTTCAATCATATTGGTACTTTATTATTGCTTTTTTCTTTTATAAATAGTAAGTATAGTAATCGTGAATATATGATGTTTATAATAATTATCTTATAATGCAAAAAATCTGCTGATTTATTTTTCATTTTCAGTTCATGAATAATGTTAGACAAAATTCTAAGAATTCTAATCGCACCTAATAGAAATTTCTAGTGTAAACACGAAGTTTACAGAAAGAATTGTCTACCACTGGGTATAACCTATCGAAAGGCTGGGCAACTTCATTTTTTGGTTTAAAATATATAATATATATGCAAAAATTTCAAATCTATAAATTTTAATTTTATATTAAAACTTAAATAAAACATGTAGATAACATAAAATTTATCAAATACTTTCTTTTATTTTTCACCTAATCCTCTAAAATCTTCTTTCAATTCGAAAAATACTTCCTCCCACTCATTTTTCGTAGCATTTCTGTCTTTGCAAATTTTTTTAGGTTTGTCCCATAAGACAGGTCTTTTTTCTACAAGGGAAATTAACATGTCCGTGTCTATTTCTTCGCCTATTATGCCCTTAAAATTACAACACAATTGTTTTTGTTTTCAAATATTCAAATATTTTACCTATTAACTAAAAAAAGAAAAAAACATACATAAAACCCTTTAACTGAGACACGACTGACGACTAAATATCGTTTAGTGTGAAGACGTCCATTAAAACACCTGGATCACTGCAAAATACAAATGGCAAGATATTGTTATTTTCCAGTGGTTTGAACGACAGCAATAATGTGTTCGTTCGATAAAAAACTGTTTCCCGTTCTGTGTGAAAGACACCTGTCCATTGGGTGGTTTTTTAATAACTTCTCGACATAAAATATCGGAAGACTTTTTATCGTTCAAAAAAGTCGTCTAGTGTGAAAGAGGCCTTACCGTGGCCAGCAGACTATTGTATGCTGTTTTTTTTACTGAAAAGGCTTATATAGGGTTGTTAAAGGTATAAGAAAAGACTTATATGAATTCACTAGACATATGATTTAAGACATTAATATAAGGTCAAAATCAGGGAACATTCATAAATTTGGAATTGTCCTAAATAGGTTACATTATCAAAGAATTTTTATTTTACTGGTTTAACTTATATTATATATATAATGTAAGTTAAACTACTTAATTAATATATATATATATATATATATATATATATATATATATATATATATATATATATATATACATACATGTATGTATGTATTATAGGATATGCGTATGTGTTCAAGTAGCATCATATTATCACATTAAATTAATTATATCAGTAAACGGTAAACTTTACATTTCAGCTTTTATAAAACTGAATAAATCTCATATATTAACTTGTCTGGAAAACTTCATCCATTCCTTCACTGTATTATATTATTAAATATTTATTATATATATAAAGTTTGTATAGTTTCAAAGTCAAATATTATGTATAAATATTTTAAATATTATGTTTATCAAATTAAGTAACATCTTTAGACATTGTGAAATTGACTGTTTATAAAATATTGCATACAAAGGAAAATTTTTTTCCTAATATAATATAAAAGGATTAGGTTCTTATAAAATATCAATAGAAATAGTTTAAGAGCTTTCGTGTGTGTATGAATTAATTTATTTATAAAAATCGTAAAACCTCAAATAAAAATGGAGGGCAATCAGTTATTTACTGTAATTTAAAAGGAATACTTTTTATAAAATGTAGCACAATAAATTTCAATAGTTATGGAAAATATTGCATATTTGTATCTTTTCACTGATTTTTAAAAACTTATCTTAAGTTAAATGTAGATGAAAAAAATATTTCTGACAATGTTTTGTTAAAAATCCAATTTTTAAATCTCAAATTTTAGAATTTGTATGGTTTAAATAATAAACTATTTTCTATATTAAGAGCATTCGAATAATATGAAGATTATTTTATTTTTTAGACTTATTTTAAATACTAATAATATAAGTTATTATTGTATTTTTCTATTATTTACATATGTAATTGCTATGTTTGAATGTAAAATTCAATGACTACTTTAATCTAACACTTCTTGCATTAATTAATATAAATTTATGTTACTTTTAGAGAAGAAGTTATGCTAGATCTCAACTTCTAAATAAAAACCGAAAACATTAAAAGATATTGTTTTGTAATTTGCAAATAAATTAGGGTAAATTTAAAAAACCTAAATACGTAAGTGCAAAATTACTGTTTCCGGGATTGTTATATCATAATGAAATTAATATGCTAGCTTTGCATTGACATAAGCTTGAATAAAATTTATGAACTAACTTCAAGCAATTCAATCAACATTAATTTTAATTTTCTGTAGTATCCTTTAAAAGTAAAGCTTTTTAAATTAAATGGAAGACATAAATTCTTATTCAAATGCAGAACAAACTTTTGTTAAAGTGTACAGTAGCGAATCAAAATTTCATAAGTTTTTCCCTTAAATAAATAAAAAGATACATTTTTTATCAGCTGGCGGAAATAAATATCATTCTCATGTCATAAATAGGGAAATTGGATGTATTTTCTTTTAAATTTTTTTTTAAATTTAAAATCATAAAACGAAAACAGAATAATTGATTTATTACTTTGATTTTTCTTTGAAATGTATCAATACAATAAAGCATAAAATATGTGAAAATGTTCCATGAAAGTTTGAGTTTTCTTAAAACACTATTTATAAAATTTTAAAGTAAATTAAACAGAGATGAAAAGTCTATCTTTGATAAAACTAAGTATAAGCTCTTTTTCATATAAATATTGCACTTACATTGATATTTTATACACTATAAATATTTTAATTACTACCTTTGAGTTAATGATTGAAAATTATTTGTTGAATACGAATTAGTTGTTGGAATAATATGAAAGTCTGAAGACCAGAGTGGTTATATATAGATTTATTGCATACCCTCGTGATCAAAGCTATGTTGATGATGATATGGAAAGAGGTCAGAAAGAGAAATTATTCTTCTCAGAATAAATTCTTCTACACCTGCTCTTAAGATCACATGATAAATAAATTATAAATCAATTTCTTCAACTCTTTTTGTCGTTGGGGGTGTAGCTCAGTGGTAAAGCGCTCGCTTTGCATGTGAAAGGCCCGGGGTTCGATCCCCCGCACCTCCATTTTGTTTTGTGGGAAAATGAACAATATTATATCCTTCTCAAAAATATAATATCCTAATTTATTATTTCTTAAAAATTTATATTTAAGGAATAATATTTGTATAATACTTGGTGCTTTAAAATTAAAAATGCATAATGTTATTTATCTTTAAAGGGAAAAAAGGCTTTCATGTTTCATTATATTCGCTTCTAAAATTAAAAAATTATACTTCATCTAATAACAAAGAATTTTTAATTATAAAATTATTGTTAAACAAATAAAGAAAATGAAAGAAAATACGGTAAAATTACTCTTAATATTTTTATGAGAAATATGCCATTTTACAATGCAAAACATATGTCATCTGCTGCACAAAAAATTTTATAGTTTAATGAAGTTAAAAATCTGGTTTACTAAATTTATGCATTTGAATTTATCAGTTGTTTAAATAACGAGATCATGTGAAGAGATATAAAATCACCACCTCTTAAGACTTTATTTGATTAAAAAATGCTTATGATGGGTTTTTGTGATAAGTTGCAAAGTAAACCCTTCCTTTTTGTTAAAAATAATTATTGTTTTTAAGTAGTCCTCTGACTATTAATATGCAATATTTGGACTTTGTTTTGATTTTTATAGAAATCAAGATGAATTTGAATTCCTGCACATAAAGTAACAGTCAAAATATGTACTTTTTTATAGACATTCTGGAAGCTGATAGTTATATAACCCGACAAATACAATAAATGCGTATGCATCGCCTGATTTTTTTAAAGAAACTACTCTGTTTGACATGTTTACATTAATGTAAGTTCAAAAATATTATCAAATTCAATTATATATATATAAAATCAAATATATATATATATATATATATATGTTTATAGATAGATAGATAGACATAGATATTATTTATATTCTATTATATACTATAGAAGCCGGCATCAGCAGAGTGTTAAGGCAGTGAATGATAGACAAAGATACATTCCAAGAAGCATTTTTTTTAAAAAAGATATGAAATGAAGTTAAACTGTCTACGAGGTTTTTATATGCATAAAAAGAACTTAAGAATTCACTGGCACTTGTGTTTTAGGACTTCAATATAGGTTTACAATCAAAAAAGCTTCATAATTTAGAATTATATTAAATAGATTACATTATCAATGAACACATATTCTATTAGTTTAGCTTATATTAAATTTAATATTACATGCATATATATGTGTATATATATATATACATATATATGTATGTATGTATTATAAGGTATGTGTTCTCTAGTCGCATCACATATTATGTTAATTAAATCAGTAAAGTGTAGACTTTACTTTCAGCTTAAATGAAACTGAATAAATTTCAGAAATTAACCTGTCTGGTAAACTTCAATCAATATTCTTTCAGTGCATTATATTATTTAATATTTATTGTATATATAAATTTTGTATAGTTTCAAAGTCAAATATCATATATAAGTACTTTATATATTATGTTTATCAAATCAAGTAAGACCTTTAGACATTGTGAAATTAACTATTTATAACCTATTGCACACAAAGGGAAAATATTTTTATTATGTAATATTTATAAAATAAAAGAATTTTATTTTTAACATATGAATAAAAATAATTTAAGATATTTAGTGTGAATTATTTCATTTATAAAATTTGTAAAATTTCAAATAAAAATGGATGTTAATCAGTTATTTACTGTAATTTAATAGGAATACTTTTTTTAAATGTAACACTATAAATCTCAATATCTATGGAAAATATTGCTTTAACTTGCATCGTTTCACTGCTTTTTAAAAACTAATCTTAAGTTAAATGTAGATAAAAAAATATTTTTGACAATGCTTTGTTGAAATTACAGTATAACTCAAACTCATATGGTTTAAATAATAAACTATTTTCTGTATCAAAAACATTAGAAGAATATGAAGAATATTTTAGCTTTGAGGCTTGTTTTAAATATTCATAATATAAATTATAAGTGCATTTGCCTAAAACTTGAACATTAAATTGCTATATTGGAGTTAAAAATTCAGTGTGGCTTGTTAAAACATATACTATTTGCATTAATTAATATAAATTAATGTTAATTTAATAAAACAATTATAATTATCTACTTTGAAATAAAAACAGAAAAGATTTAAAAATGTTTTTTGTAATTTACCAGTAGAAAAATTAGAGTAAATTTAAAAAATAACTTATTTATAATTCTCGACGTTATTATATCGTAATGAAAGTAATATATTAGCTTTTCATTTACATAAGCTAATATGTTTTATGAACTTATTTCAAGCACTTCAATCAACAATAATTTCAATTTTCATCAATATACTTTAATATTAAAGAAAACACTTTTTTAAGTTAAATATAAAACATAAATTCTTATTCAAATGCAGAACAAACTTTTGTTAAAATGTCCAATAGCGAATTACTTTCTCATAATAAAACATAAATTCTCAAATATAAAACATAAATTCTTATTCAAATTTAGAACAAACTTCTGTTAAAATGTCCAATAGCGAATTACTTTCTCATAAAATTTCTCCGTTAAAAAAATGAGGTATACATTTTTCCTCAGCTGGTGGAAATATACTTGTTTCTCATGACAAAAGTATGGACATTTTTTCTATATTTTCATTTTAAGAATTTTTTTTAAACATAAAATCATAAAACAAAAAGGAGAGTAACAGGTTCATTACTTTAAGAATTTTCCTTTGAAATGAACTAACACAATAAACAATAAAATTTATCGAAAATGCTACACCAATATTTGACTCTTTTTAAACACTGTTTATAAAAAAATTAACCATAAATACAAATAAAAAGTCTATCTTTCATAAAAACTAAGTATAACTTCTACGTCATTTAAATATTGCTAGTACATTTAAATTTTAAACACTATAATTATTTTAATTACTACCTTTGAGTTAATGATTGAAAATTATTTTTTGAATACGAATTAGTTGTTAGAATGATATGAAATTTTAAAGACCAGATAGGCTATAAAGGTTTATTGCATACCCTCTTGATCAAAGCAATTTTGAAGATGATATTGAAATAGGTTAGAAAGAGAAATTATTCATCTCAAAATATTTTCTCTTACACTCTTGCTCTTAAGATCACATGATAAATAAATGTCTTCAACTAGTTTTGTCGATAGAACGTTCGTTTTGCATGTGAAAAGCCTGGTGTTCGATCCCCCACACCTCCATTTTGTTTTATGAGAGAATGAACTATTCCATGCTTCTCAAAAACATAGTATACTAATTTATTATTTCTGATTGAAATGAAAAGCGCATAAAAATGTCATTTATCTCCAAAGGAAAAAAGGCTTTCATTTTTCATTAAAAGTTATGGAAATAGTTTTAAAGCTATTCCCTTCTAAGCTAAAGAATTAGAATTCCTCTTATAACTAAGAATTTTAAACTATAAATGTACTGTCATACTAAAATAAGTAAAAAGAAGGAAAACAAGTTTAATTGCTTTTATTAGAAATTTGATCATTTTACAGTGCAAAAAAAGTATAATCTGCTGTATAAAAAATTTATGAAGGTTTAAAATTTGTTTAATAAATGTAGACATTTATATTTATCAGTGATTTTGATAACGATATATATATATATATATATATATATATATATATATATATATATATATATATATATATATATATATATATATATATATATATATATATATATATATATATATATATATATATATATATATATATATATATATATATATTTATATATATATATATATATATATATATATATATATATATATATATATATATATATATATATATATATATATATATATATATATATATATATACATATATATATATATATATATATATATATATATATATATATATATATATATATATATATATACATATATATATATATATATATATATATATATATATATATATATATATATATATATATATATATATATATATATATATATATATATATATATATATATATATATATATATATATATATATATATATATATATATATATATATATATATATATATATATATATATATATATATATATATATATATATATAACTGACCCAGCCACGCGTTGCAGTGGCTGAGTTTTTATAATACATTGAATCAATTTTTTACTAGTTCTTGGGTTCAATCAAATTAATATTTTCTAAAAAAATTTAGAATAGGTTCATTCATAGGAGATTAAAAATAAAACGTTTCACCAAACTTTAATAGTAATAGGTAAAGTATCGAAATTTTGAAATTAGGCACAAATCAACATATACTTTCTGAATTTACATTTTATTTATCTTATATTAAATTATAGTTTGTAATCAGTGACTTACTTATAAAATATACTATATAAATTAAAGACATCTAAAAATAAATTGTTATAAATGAGGTAGATAACATTGACATCGAACTATTATTATTTTAATTTTAAATTATATTAAAACTAACAATTTTTTCCGCGGCATTATACTGAAATAAAAAAAATAAAAGAATTTATCATTTGAATAAATAAATTAGATCAAAATGTTCTACTGAATAAATTAATAATTATCAAATTATAAAATAAAAATAAAAAATAATAAAAGGCTATCAAGAAATACTTACATATTTTCGAGGTGGTATGAAAATTAGTAGAGAAAAACAGTAATAAATAAAATTTTATTTTACTATTTATAATATTAAAAATATTTAAACTGAATACTGCACAATAATAACACAATACAAAGTATAATTATGAAAATGATTCACGAAAAATTGTTATAGTATCATTATACATCATGAAAATATATGTAAATTCTATATTTAACCACGCGCTTGCGCGCGCACGATAATTTTCTCGAAGATGGTATAATCTAGAAAAATAAACACGTCGCCATCTGCCGAATACCTGTGCAACTTAGATGCTAAACCGCCATCTATTAGGAACTTACAGAACTAACCAAAAAAAATTTAGGTTTGTACTACCCCTAACATTTAGGGGGATGAAAAATAGATGTTGGCCGATTCTCATAGATACCGGATAAGCACAAAAATTTCATCAAAATCGGTCAAGCCGTTTCGGAGGAGTATGGCAACGAAAACTGTGACACGAGAATTTTATATATTATATATATATATATATATATATATATATATATATATATATATATATATATATATATATATATTATATATATATATATATATATATATATATATATATATATATATATATATATATATATATATATATATATATATATATATATATATATACCGGGTGATCCAAAAGTCAGGACGAACTTTAAAAATGAATAATTCGAAAACGAATCACGATACAAAGATGCGGTTTGCACCAAACGAATGGAAAATATACCGGGTTTTGTGTGGCAATGGAAATAAATAGTTCTGTTGGCGACCAACAGATGGCGCTATAGTGTTTTATTGCAACAAAATATGATTTACAAATGAAACAATGATTAATGAAGTCAGATTAATTCGAGTTAATTAGTACTTACTACAGTAAATGTTCAATGTGATGTCCATCATTCAGAAGTAAAGCTGTGATACGATTCACCACACCATTCACAGCATTTAGTAGCATTTCTTGCGTTATGGCAGACACATTTTGGCGGATGGTATCTTTCAGTGCCGCTAGTGATGCCGGTTGGTCGCTGTACACTTTTGACTTCAAGAAGCCCCACAGCCAAAAATCACAGGGTGTGAGATCGGGAGATCTTGGAGGCCATGCGTGATTAAAGTAGCGACTGATAATGCGATCCTCCCCAAATGTTGAGCGTAGCAGGCGTTGCACAGGCAGAGCAATATGAGGTGGTGCTCCATCTTGCATAAAGGTGACTGTTTGGAGTGCCTGTCGCGCTTGCAGTTCAGGAATAATGCTGTTCTGTAACAGTGCTAGATATCGCTTACCGG
The DNA here is from genome assembly GCA_037975125.1 of Latrodectus hesperus. NCBI lineage: Eukaryota > Metazoa > Arthropoda > Arachnida > Araneae > Theridiidae > Latrodectus > Latrodectus hesperus. The sequence goes on from JAJQOW010001461.1 coordinate 20,614, forward strand.
TGACAGAAACTGTTTGGAAACCTGTCTGTGTGACTTCCTCGAAAAAAATGGACCAGTTATGAAATCAGCAGTGAAGCCACACCAGACTGTCACTTTAGGCTGTTGCATGGGTACCTCAACAAATGCATGTGGGATTTTTTGTGGTCCACACTCGACAATTGTGGTTGTTAACAGCACCAGAGAGTGTGAAATGTGCTTCATCTGTCTAAAGCACAGTGTGAAGCCAGTCGTGCTGCTCTTCCATCTTATTGAAGACCAAATTCGCAAAATGTCGGCGAGAGTCGAAGTCAGGAGGTTTCAGTTCTTGGTTATGTTGCAACTTGTAGGGATACCGTAGCAAAGTTACTCGCAGCGCTCTCCATACACTTCCATACGACACTCCTGTCTGCCTCGAAACTTCTCAAGCACTGCACTCCCCATGTGCAGCAACCGCCAACATGGCTTGCATCGTCTGCTCCACTGTCGTGGCAACAGCAGCTGCAGTTGAGGGACATCCACTTCTTTGACGTGACGCCAAAGAACCTGTAGCTTCAAATTTTTTCACAATTTTGTTCCATGCAGAAGACGTTATTGGTCCTTTGCTATCTCGCATACCCTTCATGTAGCGATATGCTCGCAATGGCACTTTCCGAATTCTTATAAAACAGTTTAACTAAGAGGGCTTTCTCAACTATGGATAGCATTTCGATGCATACCAGCTTCGACTACCATTACCAAGAAGCATTAGTTGCTTCTTTTTATATCGTTTGTTGCTTTGCGTAAACCTACATTAGAAATCCGACAGCGCCATCTGTTGGTCGCCAACAGAACTATTTCTTTTTCATTGCCACACAAAACCCGGTTTCTTTTCTATCCGTTTGGTGCAAACCGCATCTTTGTATCGTGATTCATTTTCGAATTATTCATTTTTAAAGTTCGTCCTGACTTTTGGATCACCCTATATATATATATATATATATATATATATATATATATATATATATATATATATATATATATATATATATATATATATATATATATATATATATATATATATATATATATATATATATATATATATATATATATATATATATATATATATATATATATATATATATATATATATATAAGTTATAAAATAAATTATTCTTTTATCTTCTATTAATTTTTGTTTTCATGTATTCCTTTGATTATTAATATGCTATGTTTGGATTTAGTTTTGATGTTTATGGAAATTAACAAGAGCTTGAAATCTTCAAAATAAAGTAATAATTAATGTAAATACTCACACATTTATGGACTATTTGGAAGCTGAAAATTATATACCAAGGCAAATACAAAAGTGTGCATGTGTTGCTTCATTTTTTTTTTTTTTGAAAAAAGTAGCCTGTTGGACATATTTGTGATTATTGAAACAAAGTTTAAAAATGTTATAAAATTCAAGTGAGTATTAAATCTAATGCTTGCAAAATGTACTATAAATTAAAAATAAGAAAGGATGCTAAAAACTATTACATAAAAAGTAATTGTAAGTGATAAGTAATAAAACAATTATTTATCAGCATACTAAACTTACCTTACCTTTCTCTTAAATTGAAAGAAGAATAAATGTATGCTTAATTTTGTGTGTGTGTGGTTTTATCTAGATTTCATTTATTTTATAATAATGGATTTTTGTTGATTTATTTTTAAACTATTGACATTAGGATTAAAATGTCCAATTAAAGGGTAATACTCTCTTTCTGACATAAAAATATAATATGATTAGAGTGAAATATTTTTGAATTACATGAATAATAATTATTCATGAAATACTTTGAATTAATTAATTTCTATTAGAAGTTAATTATTCCTTACTTAAAATACACGATATGTTTATGATTAATTTCATGCAATAATTATCATATCAAATACTTAAAATATTATAATTAATGTGTATTTCCCTTTCAAGGGAAATAAAATTGAATAATATGTATCTTTGATAAATTCAATCAAATAATGTAAATAAATAAAATCACTTACAATGATAAAGATGCAGCTAAATTTTGCATCGCTAAGCTTCAAAATATTGTGAGTGTGAACCTACAATTGTTTAACTTTCTAGAATCTGTGTGTGTGTGTAATAAATGAATTTCAATTATAGATTAATATAATCTACAATATCTGTTGAAAATGCAAAATATTAATTTTTTTATCATTTTATCTCTAATCAAGACATCAAATAGAGATTTAATATATAAGCTTTAGATTCAAAATTTCTATTTTAATTGCGATATTTAATGTAAACATTTATTTATCATGAGAATTTAATGTCTAGAAAAAACTTTATTTTAATATACTAAAGCCACGTGATAGATAATTTATTAATAATCACCATAAAATGTGATCTTAAAAAATTTAAATTCAAATTACTTTAGAAAAACTTATATTCTTATGCTAAATCCTGAATTCTTATTATTATACAGATATAACTTTCGAGAATAAATAATTAACTAGGCAAATCGCACTAACTATAATACAATAAAATTATCAATGTATTTTGGACACAAAACTTTTCCTCTAAGCCTAAATTAAATTTTGTAATATATAATTCTAAGCAATTTTATTTGGTAAAATGATGTATTAAGACTTTATCTTGAGTCAAAATGAAAATACAGAGTTACCGTAAAGGGATGAGCTACAAACAGAGCTTAGCCGCCATAAGCAGCCAAACCCTGGTGGTACATTGTGATATTTATAGCTAATAAATAAATTAACTGCTCTTTCAAATTTTATGCAATGTGGATCAGAGCATATACATTTAATATAAGCTAGTAAAAATGCAACAGCCATGTAATTATATTTTTTAAAAATTATTTATCATGTTGAAATAATTAAATAAATAATTACTTATATATTAATTGGAAACAGAAACTGGGCTACCTTTTTTTAAAAAATTGATATCAAAATAACTTGAAATATCAAAAAATGTTTACAATATTTCAAATAATTTAAAAAATTGTTATGAATGATAGTAATATTTGATATAAAAATTCTCGTTCAATGTATTATATTATATATATATAAGATTTTTTAATAATGTAAATAGCTTATATTTATTTGTATCATATCTCTTTGGGTTGAATTACGCAAGCAGTACAGAAGAGAACAAAATGAGAATAGTGACAAAATAAGAAATTTCCAATTGATGCATACTGGGGACACATAGAGCAATTGTAAAGTGTTGGTTTTACAATTGAATTTTTTTCAATTAGATCTTAGAATTGAATTAAAATTCAAAATTTTTCACATTTCCATTTAACTATTTATAAAAATCATTTTTATACTCGATTTAAGTAAAATCCAAGCTAATAAAATTTTCAAGGAATTTTTTTTAATTAAAAATTAAAATGTCTAATATTAAAAACAATTCATTGCATATACACATACTATGTGTCTAATAATAATTGTAAAAATGAAAACTATTTTAATGAATTTTACAACTATTTATGATAAATTTTAATTTTTAACACATTTCCCTGTAATTTAAAATAAAAGCTGCTTAAAATTTCACAAATAGCTGAAGTATTAGAAATGATTCATTGAAAAAATAACTACAATTTAAAGAATCTTCATTTAAGCATCATTTTTAAAGTAAGCAGTTTGTCAGAAGAAAAGTTAAAGATTATGCAATTAAAAATATATTATCTAATTAAAAGGTATCTAATACCAACAACAATAAACAAATTATTTTAACTTTTCTTTCAAATGATTTAGGAAAAGTCTCTTACAATAAAATAAATAGAATAATGTAACTTAATCATAAAGAGAGAAACACACATTAACTGTCTTGCTTAAAAATATTAAAGTTTTCAATTTAAATTTATTATTATCCCTTAATTGATAAATTTAACGAATGTTTTAAGGTCAAACATTTTTTTAAATTATTTATTAATGAATTCCTTGAACTTGATAAATAATTTAAATTAATCTTAATAGCGTTATACTAAACCAATAAATTAAAATGGAAATACATTAGAATATTTCACAAAAAAAAACACTAGTTGGAGGTGTGGGGGATTGAACCCCAGACCTTTCACATGCGAAGCGAACGCTCTACCACTGAGCTACACCCCCACCTGCCTACAACAAGCAAAAGTTGAAAAGATGGAATAAATAATTTTTTATCTACTTAAACAATCGTTTTAAGGGCGCCACATGAAACTATGAAATGTATTACACAAATACAGTTTTTCATGTGTACAAACAATGTAAAATACTCAGTAACTCACTGTAAAAATAATTTCAAAAACATTATTTTTAATTATCTAAAGTGAAGGACGAAATAACTGAGTTTTCTAGAGTATATCATATGTGCAAATTGAATAATTTATAAAAAATTGATAAAATTATTTCGTAAATTCTAGCATATTTTTAACTGTCAAAAATGAATATAATCATACAATTACAGAAGAATTGCATATAGAATTTAATAAAAATCAATGAATTCAATAGGTTTCTGCCATTCAAAAAAAAAAATGGGTAAAAATACTATTCTTTTATTTAATCTTTATCCTTTCATATGTTTGAGCTTTCTGTTAAATAATCTTTGTCGCTATTTAAGCACCACTATGAAACACACAATGCAATAAATTTTGCAATAAGTTTAAGTTTTGCAATAAGTTTTAAGTTTTTTATGCAATAAGTTTTTTTTTAATCTATTTGGAAAAAACTTTTATTTAAAATAATTTTTGAAATCAGTAATGTGCTTTATATATTCTTTTATCTAAATTTAAGATTGGTTAAAATTATTTTTCAGGTGAATTTGGTGCCTCTTTCCATACCAACTGAATAAAATGAGTGATTTTGTTGTCACAAGGATACTAAATTCATGCTTTACTAAAATAATTTTAATAGGTTGAAAAGTTCAGAAGGATTTTCATAAATATGCAAATTTTAATTGACTATTTACATGCACAATTGTCATAAAATATAGGAGTTATTTCTATTATGTTTGTTGCACCAGCACACTTCCCTGCATTAAGCCTAGAGTCAGGTTTTACCTGCCTCTACTATGTGAAAAGTAATTTTGATCTCGTAAATTTAGACAAACTTATTGCTGGTTAGTTCATTAAATTGAAACTCCTTAGTAACTATGAGCTTAAAATTTACTGAATAACTTTCTGCATGATAACGTGGCAAAACTGTATCCGATTGTTACTAGTATTTCAAATTTTGCTGTTATTATACCAATAAACATTTTCATTTTAAAATGTCTTTTGTATCTACTGCGATAAAATAAAATAAAATATTTTAATCATTTTACAAACAGCAAAAATCATTCCTTATGCAAAAATAATGTGGGCTCAAAAAATAAATGATTTTATTCCTTGCAATGTAAAATGTGCATTACCTAACCAAATCAAAAAGAACCTTTTGTTTTAAAACTAATATTTTTGCTAATTTTAAGTAACATTTAATACATGGTAATTTTTATTATTACTGCAGCGAAATCTCATTATAAATCAATCTGAATTTATTAGTAAATAATTAAAATAAAACAATATTTGGCATGAAATCAGCAAAAATTTATTATTAAAAAGGAAATTAAAATCAGTTTTTTTAAGTGAAAGATTTTTTAATTTATTCTTTGAGTTTTTAAAATTATTATCATTCAATACAACTATTAAATCATTTGAAAGTGAAATGTTAATTTGTGTGTAGAAAATTAGTGTAAACTGTATTATTGTATGATGATATCCAGCAAGCAAACCATTAATTAATTGAACTGAACTTTTCTCAGATCTCAAACTTTATCTGAAATTTAAAATGAATAAAATACATTATCCATAATTGAAATTCAAGAAATGTAACCAACACTGTAGTTTTTTTACCATAAAAAATCATTTTATTGTATAATTTTTTAATAATTGACTGATAACTTTGTTTCAATTTTTTTTATTAATACGAATTAAATTTAATTTATAGAATTTACATCCTTCTTGGTCGGATTTTTGTTTAAAATCCATTGTTTCAATTGCTAATAACTAAAATTGGAACTTTACAACAAAATCGTAAAATTTTCTAAATAATTTTTCCCAAAAGCATAGAAATATATATCAATTGAAATTTAAAACTCAAACGTTTTAAGAAAATATTTACTCAAGTTTATACACATAAAGACAAAATTAAGACAAAAAAAAACCTTAAGTTGACAATTTATATTACGTTTAGGTTATGCAATTCAATATATAAAAAATTGTCACGACTCAAAGCATATTTAACTGACTCTTAAAAAATATGTCTGATATTAGGTATAAGTCATTTTGTAGTTTCATTTTACGTATCCATAGTATCTGATTAAACAGGCCAGAATACATTTAATTCATATATCGTTAGTAATGGAGAACGTGGTGGGGGTGTAGCTCAGTGGTAGAGCGTTCGCTTTGCATGTGAAAGGCCCGGGGTTCGATCCCCCGCACCTCCAAGATTTTTTTTTTCCTCAAATTATTAATGTTTCATTTAAATGAAAATTTTATTTAATCTGCGAACTGTCACTTAATAATTATGTTAAATATTTTTTATATCGTGAATATTGAATTTTTTTAAATGAATACAAAATCATGTATATTATTTTAAATTTTCTCAAGATAGCAATAAATAGACATTAGATTATATAAGATCTAAGTTCTTTGTTAGTATAAAAGTAATTTCCTTGGCAAGAACTGAGTTTTTTGAGTTATATTTTTCTATCAAGATATTATTCGGTACTTTCTTACATCATTTCAGTGAAAATATTATACTAAAAAATTCTGTAATGATTATTAGTTCTTAAAAAATGTAAGCTTTTTGATTTTATTATAATGAAATTATATTTTCAGTGTTTAAATGATATTTTTATTATAACAGAAGCTGCTATTAATAGAAAATGATTAATTTGTTACTGGGTTTTCTTTTCCCGATTTAGAAAGAATGTCACTATTTAAGTTAATATAAATATTTCACTATGTGTGTGAGTATCTCAGTATAATATAAATATTATTTAAATTAATATAATTATTGCACTCATATGATTGATTAAATTGAACGCAAATAACATATTGTTCAGTTCTGCAGTGGGATTAAAGTATAAAATTTAACGAATAACATCTAAACACATGAAGATAAAGATAAAAAATAACAACAGCTTAAAAATCATAGTATTCCTTTACATATGTTTATTAATTAATTATCAAAATGAGTTATATTTATATTAAACAAATGTTTTTTATGTATTTTTAACTTGAAACAATTATTTAAACTGATAAAATTGTATATTTAATAATTATTAAATAAGTTTTATTTAATAATTAAAAATTATATTAGATTTAAAACAATAGATTTTTATCACAATTTTAAATATAATTTATATTTAATACTTTAAATCGGGAATAATAAGTCTTCATTTATATACACATACTGGGTTGATGTCTTTTTATGTGATCTTTTTAGTTTAGATTTTAAAAAATGAAATCAAGTGAAATAATAAATTAATATCCATTGGAATCCACAATAACTTTCTAATAAGCAATAATTTATTCAGTCCTTTGATAGAAGGCATTAAGTGGTTTCTGTTCAAAAAGTTCCTTCATCCAATGTTTCTATAAACCTCCATTTTTCAATGAAATGGCCTACAAAAAGCGAAGATTCTATGTGCATGGAAATCTGAAGGAGCCAACACACACACGCACACAAGTCGGGAAGATGAGAAGAACTTCACAACATTTCCTAAACAAATGCTAAGGCTTTTTGAGAATGGTTGAGAACACCAATTTTAAATCGTTCTAAGGGGCAATGCTTTTTCGCCATATTTTGCATATCTGATGAGCAGATATTAGATATTGCACGTGAATATATGTTTTTTCCTTTAAATTAGACTTCAATCCCTATACAATCACCGGCTAAGCTGAATATTACGATCTCAGCTCGCTAAGCACGAAAAATCGCCAAATCGGGCAAAATTTCGTAATTTTTTCCTTGCCAAATAAATTCGCCAAAAAATTACCAAAAGCGATTAGTTGCCAAATATGTCACCTAATACAGCGTCGGAATGTCTCACCGCCGCATATCCCGGAAATGCTTACCATTTTCTTTTTGTGGATTTTCTTTTAACTGATGTAAAGCGTGGCAATTTAAATCCTGTTTTTTTAAATTTATTTTTTATTTCACTTCGGATGTAGCGAAGAATATAAATGTCTTTTATATTCACATTTATTTTATTTCGCTGTGGATATAGTGACGGAATTTCAACACTATTTTATATTCAATTTGTATTTCACTATAGATATCTTGCCAAAAATTAAACTCTGACTTTTATATATTTTATGACTTCTAAATTTTTTGGAATTTGCTTGTGCATAAAGAGCGCCAGACGAAAAATGATGGTAAGAATTTTATTTTAATTATTTTCTGCAGCCATAGAATTCCTAGAATTGTATGATAAATATTTAAATTTCCAATAATCAAAATTATAGAATCATTCTATTTTTTAAAATTATTCAAGATTTGTCTACTTTTATGTAGTAAAGATTTGTGACATTCTATCACTTAAATCTCTGAAATTCGTTATTTTATTTATATTTAACTAGATGTTATTGAATGAACTATTTTTGCTACTTTATTTCCTTCAATTTTAATTCAGAAATATTTTTTAAATAAAATATCTAAACAATTCTTATAATATTTACTGTTTTCTTGTATACCGTTAGGCTTAGCAATTTGAAATCGAGGGGAAAAGCCCACTTTATTTACATGGTTGTTATTACTGTTTTCTTATTTAAAGTTAGGTGGGGAAGGGGGAAAATCCAATTTCTTATACCGATTGGTGACCATTCTGAGCCTCCAATCAATTTCCAATACTCCTGTCTCCTCAGCTTGGCGAAAAATATTTTCGCCAATTCTCCAAGCTGAGACCTTAATACTTAGTTTTACTCAATTACCTGCCAATGCAAAAAAATCTTAAGCAAGTTCCTGAAAATTCGCAAATAGAATACTTTTCAAAAATTAAAAAATAATAATAAATATATTTGTCACGAGGGGAAACTGAAAACTCGAGTCCTGAAAATTTAAAAATCCCGTTGTAGACCAACTTTTTGTTGCCACAACTATATCAACAGAAAAAACTTTTGAATAAAAAACTCCACCAGAAGGCGTGATTGGAAGCAAATTATTTATAAGCTAAGTGTCACATGACACTATTCTTATTTTGTTTTAAAAATCACGGTGAGAATGAAAAATTTAATCAGTATAACATCAATTTTAAAAAAAATATTTATGAACATGCCGAAAGACACTTGGTGTAAGAATAAACAGTTCTATGTTTCATCAACAGATGACGTAGTAAACATTCTAATTTAAATGGTTTATGCTACAAATGAAAAATGAATTGTAAAATAGCAGCTAATGTTTGAATTATACTCGTTAAACTAAATGTACTTTTCAATGTGCTTGGCATTACAGGTGAGATACTGTTAGTTACTTAAGGCCATCTACCACGGCGAAATGATATCACATTTTATTAGAAAAATTGGTTTTTAATTTTCCTGAAACTAAAAAACTGCAAAAAAAAGCAACAATTAAATAGGTTTTTAAATTTAGCAGTACTGGCACAAAGCATGTTTAATATACTGTAATCGAGAAATTATGACCCACAATTAATTGAAACATGCAGAATCGTCTTTAGGATGTATCCTGCAATGCATTCCTTCAATTTATCCAAATTTGTAATCGGAGTACTCAATACAACATCATTAAAATAACCTTACAGACAGAAGTAACATGGATTAAGATCGAATTACCTTAATGCCAGATGTAGAGAAAGTACGATTAATAATTCTTCACTTCAACAGGTGCATCACTGGATTTTTAATGTGCAGAGAAGTACCATTTTGGATAAAATGATCCCATCCTCACAGTTGAAGAACTGCAATGATGTAGTTGCACAAAAGACATTCATAGCACTTACATTACAGTAAGCATCTATCTTTCGAAAGCATATGAAGTAATGTTAAAGGACACCATAAAGCCGCACCATACAGTCATATTTGTTTGATTTGGGGGTTTTCTCTTGCCTATATTTGACAATTTTGAGTACTGGCGTATTTTTTCAGTTGAAAATGGGACTCGTCTTTTAAAAAAAAATGTTTTCGGATATTCACTTGCACTCCAATGCGAGCAAGAAATCGTAAAAATCTGACTTGCTATGCAAACTAGTCATCATGAAGCAATATACTGCACGTGAGTTAATTTGAATGGATAGCAATGCACGATTTGTTCATGAATTTAGGTAATGTGCACACAAGTATGTTAATTTTCTTGGACAATTCTCAATGTCTGCCACGGTGTCACACTGCCGTACGCTACTGAAGGTCCTTCTTCAACTGCCGTCCAATAATTTTCTCACTGCTTGTATCAAATTATACATTATAAGAACTATCTTTTCAAATTTCCCAATCATTTTTCTCGAGACAGCAGTCATCAAATTAAAGCTTTTTCATAACATTCCCGAACGTCTGGAAATACTCCAGAACTAATGGGGCACAGGCATCGTTTTTGTAAAGAAGTTTTACAAGCAAACAGCGATCAGTCCTTATGACAGACAAAATTCTCAGATGAAAAATGTGGAAAACACTTTTACCTGACATTTTTGTACCAACTGTAATGTGACGTGCTCATGACTGATATTCTAATTTTCATATTCTGATGACTATAGTGCTGTGTGTAGATAAAATTTCGATTTATTTTTCCTTTTCTATATGCTTTTCTTTACCGTTCCATATAAAATTGACGCCATTCTGATCTATGACATTTTTATAGCATTATTAAACACTTAAACATACCGAACTGAAATATTAAAATATATTTTGCATAAATGGTGGATTTTCACGTTCTCAGATTTAACTTAGTTAAAATATTAATGATTAATTATTAAAAAATAAATTAAAAATAACTTATAACTTCTGCCACATAATTCACTATATCCAAATAAATGTCAGTTTTGATATCTGAATATACAAACAATTTTTTGCGTATGAAAAGGTGATAAAAGTAACCTAGCTATAATATATATATTGACGGACTTTAAAATTACTAGTGTTTCACCTAAATACCTAAACATTAGCAATAAATTATAACCTTGTTTTCAAAGAATTTAAACTAAAGTACAAAAATCTTATTTTTGAAAATTTATTCTTCCAAAATTCATTTCTGGAACAAATTTAATTTGCTCGAACAACTGCATTTCGCAAATTCAAATTAGTCACAAATTGCCATTATGCCTTTCCAGTTCTTTAATCTATCGGTTATATGAAGTACTTTTTAAAACTACTGGATGTCAACATAGCCAATGGGAAGTAGTAGATGCTATATATTTTCAAACAGTAATAGTTGAAATCTATTTATTACTGTTTGAAAAAATATAGCATCTACTACTTCCCATTAACTCTGAATTAGCAATATACTTTAAGATATCTCTTTTGAACCGAAAGACTCGTTTAATTTTATTTTCATTTTTGTCAAGTGTTGTAAATTAGTGAGTCACAAAGGTTTAAATACTAAATTATTAAAATGATAATTAAAATTATAAATTTTAAAAGTCAGATTCTTCTCAGCAAACTACCTAAAACTTCAATAACTTTTTTACTAAACAAAAAAAAGTTGAATTATTTGGATATTACATTAATAACAACTCATTCTAGAATACTTGCGAACAAACATTGTCATCTCTAAAGTAATTTAAGGGATTATAATGAAAAATTGTCATTGAGAATTTTTAAATTTATGTAGAATATTTTATTAACAAATTATATATTACATGTACAAAGATGAAAATATTATTGATGCGAATTTTGCTGTTGATTTATGACAAAAATTTAAAAAGCAATTTGTAGAGCGTTTCAAAGTTTTTTTTATTTTATATTATTTAATAAAATTTAAATTCCTTAGAATTTTAATTGAAAAATGTTCGCATTAATTGAAAACAAACAAATTTCAACTTCTCAAAACAAAATAGTTTTGTCATATTGAAAACCAATTTATTCAAGCATATTTTGAACTATTTTTCAATGTCATTCATACATCACAAAACGTTCACTGGAGGTGTGGGGGATTGAACCCCAGACCTTTCACATGCGAAGCGAACGCTCTACCACTGAGTTACACCCCCTCCTACCCGCATGATGCAAACGATGAATAAACCAAATAAACATTTCCATTTATTTAATCAGGTTTTAATAAGCAATCAAGATGGAATTGCAAAATATTTTTTTACGAATGAACAAACAGAGAGCCGAAAATTAATCGCGACTAATAATTGTGGTATGAAAATTTATATATTATTTTATAGTTAATAATTTTTTCAAAGTTTTAATACCATTTTAATAGTTTTAATTTTTTAAAACGACTCAATTGCAGTTTATTTTCTGGGGATTTATGTGAGTTAAATTAATTCCAGCCCATGAACAAACTACAATTTATTAAATTCTATTGATTTATAACACTTTGCTCTTGCTTTTTGAAGTCTTGTGAATTTTATATAGTCAAAAAAGAAAATAATCCTATATATATGCTACAGTTTGTACAGAGTTTACAAAGTAAACAAAAATAATTAGCGATTGAAAATAATTTTCAAAATAAATATTTGAAATTAATTTTAAAAAAAACTTAAGATATTATATCGAAATTTCTCGCCAAAAATTAAGCAATATTTTAAATTTTTTTGTAATGTAAAAACATTTCATCTTGTGCAACTGTTCTAATGCAATAATTTGATGTAAATGAAACCCTTAATGAAGAGAGAGAGTTTAAAATTATTTGATATTATAATTATTTATTTGATAGAGGAAATATAATATTCATGAAAAAAACGATATTGATGAAAAAACGCTAGTCTGATTCACTGTAAGGCAACTTTAATTATTTTTATGGAATATTAAAATATATCAAGTTAAATAATTTCAATATAAAAGTAAGTATTTCTTTATTAAAAAAAATTTGAGTTAAGTGTAACTGACAGTGCGTAATTATTTATGAACTCAGCGAGTAATAAAGTGTAACAATTTTAAAAACAACAGGACTAATTCTATATTTAAAAAAGTAATAATTGTGACATAAAAAATAATGTATGATTTAAAATTGAATAATTTATGTTAAAAATTTTTAGTAGTTGAAGCATAAAATAGAAACTAATAACAAAAAATTATACTCTTACAACGATTCTAAAAGCAAAAAACGTCCTGGAGATGTGGGGGATTGAACCCCAGACCTTTCACATGCGAAGCGAACGCTCTACCACTGAGCTACATCCCCATCGCCTTGCTGCTGCAAGAAACGAATTAATTAAATCTCTGTTTAGACTTATTTAAACAGATGTCGCACTTACATCAGCGTGATGTCAGTTGATGAGAAAATGATGGAAGAAAAATGAAAATGAAATAATTATATAGAATTAACCTTTCGTGTGTTACTGACTTGTTATTAAGATTATATAAAACAATATTCTTCTTTTGCAGTATGAAATGGTTTTTAGCCCTACACAATATGAATTGTATATTTAGTCATAATTTTAGAATTGTGAGCGTCCAAATTACACTTAAGCTATCGTTTAATATATGTAGAGCTATTGTATTCATGTTGTTATTACTTATATCCCTGGTGTAGGAACGCCTACTCTAGGTCCAAAAGGCCCAGGCACACAAGTTATACGTAGACATTATCCTGCACAACCAACGGTTGCCTCCAAGAGGCACATAGACAAGTAAGAAGGTGAGCAGAATTAGCAGAGAAGGAACAGGAACAAGGAGGGAAAATCCTTACCCCATTGAGGGACCTTACACTTTTTAAGTGAAATTATAATCATTGTTTTATTCATCATTTAAAACAACATTAAAAAAAGTAATTCCTAATTGCTCTCAAAGACAAATACACACATAATTAGATAAACACACACACACACACACACACACACACACACACACACACACACACACACACACACACACACACACACACACACACACACACACACACACACACATATATATATATATATATATATATCTTTTATGAATTAATAATATATAAACTCCTTTTCATAAATTTAGAAAATTTGGATATTTTTTAAATTTTTTATATTCTAATTATTATATATAACGTTTCAAATGAATGTGTAAGTAAAAAAATATGTTATTCCCAGAATCATAAAATCACTGAAATTTTTTTAAGGGTAATAAAGATAAAAGTTGAAAATTATAGACAACGTAATAATTTAAATGTAATATTTTTATAGTAAAATAAAAATAACTTTTAAGCAGGAAATTTTAGAAATCTGAAAATAGATTGAGATAAAAAAAAAACATAGTATAATTTATGAAGCCGTGATGTCAAAACACATAATGCTATAACATAATTTTTGTGACTTCTTTAAGAATTTGGATGTCTACTAGTATATTCAATCATATTCAATATATTCAATCAGAAAAGGGAAAATTTTAAAGCGTAGAATCATGGACTGCTGATAGTACAGAGAAAGTATTCACTTGTTATTTTTGTTGCATTCAATTGTTATTTTTGTATTATTACGATATTTCAGGGTTATTATTATAACCCTGAAATATCGTAATTATATTATTATATTATTAATTATATCGCATAATATTTTCAATTAACATATGCACAAGTTATTATTTATTCATAATAATATTAAATATATATATATATATATATATATATATATATATATATATATATATATATATATATATATATATATATATATACATAATGAATATCATTAAAGATATTTTTCATGTAATTTATTTACTACGATTAGCAGCTTATTTTTACCGTAGCAATAAAACTCTATAAAAACAAGGAATTTAAATTAAAACTACTTTAGCACGTTTTTTCCCGTTTGTTTTGAAGTTTTTTCATGGATCATACGTTTTAAAAATAATCAATTTCTTTTTTGAAAAATTTATCTATTTTTTATTTTATTATCAATGAAAAACGTGTAGAAATTCATGTAAATATTTTTTGTACAAGAGAACATTTTGAATATACTTAGAACACTTTTCTCTTTAATAATTATTTAGAAGTAGCAAACATAATTAGTTAAACATTCCGAATAAATTACCATGCAAATTGCTTATGACAAAATTTTAGTTACGTTTGGTTCTCTCAGTTCTAATTATTAGTTTCACATTTATTTTCTAGAAGTTCTTAAGGACAATTCAAAATAAAATTATAAATATAAATAATCTAATTATTCATAATATCCTTTACCTGTATTTCTTCAATTTCGCTCAGTTTAGTATTAGCCATATTTCCTATCAGCTGAAATATCAAATAATGACGTAAAGTAAACTTAAGGAGAAGATGTACTCGTTTATTAACATTTCTGCAAACATCCACATGCGTGAGTATACATAAAATAGACTAGAATACGAATCCCAGAAAAATATTAAATAGTTTAAAAATATATTAATAAATAGTCTATAAAATTTTAACTATAGTCTTTTCTTATATTTAAAATTTCATAGATACCAGTATGTTTTATTATGCTTTAATTTTAACGAAAAATTCCATTACTTTAGGTAATCATGTTATAGAAATCGCCATTGAATTCTAAATAATTACGTGATTGGAATTAATTAAAACCAAAAGAATATTTCTTATTAGATAACTTTAAGACTTATTTTATTTTATAATAGAATAACTATTCAAAATTGTGCCGAAAAAATATGTTATCCTACAATAAGGAAACAATCTTCATTTACACACAACATTAAAAATATATTCATTACCTTCCCCATTAAAAATCATCATAAGAATGTGTATAAATGTACGAAAATGTGCGTTATAGTTTTATTCGCATGAGTAATTCATTTTCTATTTTGATTTCTCAAATGATAAATGACATACCTACATTAATACCCTAAAATTACGGTAGCAATTTTTAAAGCATTTAAAATTTATTTAAAGACATCAATATAAAAAATATATGCAAAGTTCATTTCGCAATCACATTTACTAATGATAAAAAAATTTTATTCAGAAATGCTTTTTGAATAACGTATTTTTTAAAATTTTGTCACTAAAGAACTTTTTAATAAGTAAAATTTTTAAATAATATTTAAATAATTTGATACTTAGTTTGAAAAATGTATTTAATTAAAAGTTATAAGAATGAAATAAATGCAAATTCAATTGGAAAATTTGAAATCAATATTGAAAGAAAACTAGTTATCTTAAATCATTGATTCTTGAAAAAAAAATCCGATCTTTTTTATTAATTGCATTTTAATTAATTTTAAATACTAATTTTCAAGCAATGATAATTATAAAAAAGAAGCACAGCTAAATCCATGCTTCTTTTTGGAGACAGTTACACTAAGATAAATATAGGAATTTCAAAATGAAATCTAAATTAGGAAGATAAAGTATCGTTAAAGTCCAATGGTTATAACATTCATTATGAACATACTGACTCGGGGAGCCTGTAACCCCTAGAAAGCGCTTCCCCAAGGTAGCGGATAGGGGAAAGCCCCCACGTGTCTTCCAGTGGGTGGTAGAAGGGAAATAAATACCAACAGGCAGAAGTCCAACCTCCCGAGTCAATTGCTAACCCTTTTATGACAAGTTCATTACCATCAGCAGAATGTGGACTGGGAACATGAGGGGTATGGAAATCATGCCCGACGGATCTAGTACCTACGCAGAATGCAGGCACTGCACAGGAGTTCCACTGGATCTGAGGCATCTCTTCAACTGCATCTCTGTTGCCTCAACCCTCTTCAACATCGACCCAACTGCTGCCATAACACACACCCTTTATTCGGAAAAAATTGAAGATGTTGCCAGGGCAGTGCTCTATGCCTTTGGTCCCATATGACTTGTCTTTTTTACCTTTTCTTTTTTTTCTTTTTGCACTTGTTTCACGACAACAACATAAACATATTACAAGTGTTTATTCAGACAATATTTTAAAAATAAGGATTTTCAACTTAATGTTTCAAATCTGCAAATACACTACTGGCAATTAAAATTGCTACACCAGGAAAGCGGCACACCACACACGTGAAATTTGCATGACAGGTAGAACTTGCTGTGATATGCAAATGATTAGATTTTCAGCGCATTCATACAAAGCAGGCGACAGCAGCGACATCTATAATGTGTATAAAACCAGAGATTTGCCAGCAGTTTTCTCATACTCAATTTCCGTTTCAACGTTGTTTTCGGCAAAGAAAGTTGTTGTAATGAATCATGTAAGAAGAAATGCCTATCAGCCCGTATCTGACTTTGATCAAGGAAAGATTATAGACTACCGGGATTGGGGTTTACCGTACCACAATATTGCTGCTCGCGTCGGTCGAGACCCCATGACTGTTAGCAGAATATTGAATCGATGGGTTCAGGACAATCATACGGAACGTCATGCAGGATCTCAGCGACCCCCATCACTAACAGCAGAGAAGACAGACATCTTATCCGCATGGTCACAAGGGATCGTACAGCCACGTCACGAACCCTGAGTCGAGAAATGGAGTCATTTACAAGGCAACAAGTTTCTGCTCGAACAGTTCGACGACGTTTGCAGCAGCATGGATGGATTGTCTGCACGGCGACCATGGCTTCGACTACCATTGACGCTGCGTCACAGAGAGGAGCACCTTCAATGATGTGATCAGCGACGAACCTGGACGCGGGAATGGCATCACGTCATCTTTACAGATGAATATCGGTTCTGTATACAGGAACACATGATAGCCGCATCCGTGTTTGGAGGCATCGTGGAGAACGCGCATTGCCAGCTTGCATTGGACATCGCCATACTGGCCCATCTGCTGGAGGGATGGTATGGGGTGCCATTGGATACACGTCTCGATCACCTCTTGTTCGCATTACCGGCACTTTGAACAGCAACCGTTACATTTCCGATGTGTTAAGGCCCGTGGCTCTGCACTATGTTCGAGGCCTCCCTATTGCTTTGTTTCAACAGGATAATGCACGACCGCATGTTGCCCGTACTGTTCTGAACTTCTTTGATACAGAACAGGTTCGACTGTTTCCCTGGAGAGCACGTTCTCCTGATCTGTCACCATTTGAGAACGTGTGGTCAATGGTTGCCGAGCGATTGGCACGCCAACACTCACCATCCACTACTGTCGATGAACTGTGGCATAGTGTTGAAGCTGCATGGACTGAGATCCCCGTACATGCCATACAATCTCTGTTTGACTCCATATCTAGGCGGATAAATGCTGTTATTGTAGCCAGAGGTGGCTGCTCTGGGTACTGATTTCTGAAGATCTATACATCCTAATTTTCCCTCAATTTAATCACTTGTTCTTTCCACTATAATGTATGTGTCCAATAAATATCGTTCTGTAATTTGCATTCCTTCTTGGTGTATCAATTTTAATGGCCAGTAGTGTAGTTACCATAATCAATATAGAAAAGTGTTCATTATTGAAAAATAATTTATAGCCAGTAATATACCTTCACATATGGATTCATTACAAGTATTTTTGCATAAATATTGGTATATCGTTTGATTCAATAACGTATTTTGAAGAAAAATGTTTTGAAATTGTAAAAATGACTGTTACTTATGAATATTTAAGTTAATAGTTTAAATTTAATTAAGACCTGGTGATTGCTATGTCATATAAAAGCAAAATAACAAAGTTCATATATCTTAAACAGTATAAGCAATTCCATGATGAAATAATTAATTTCAACAAGAAAATTTGACAATATAAATTGCACAACTTTTAAAAACCTCTCAAATGAGGAATTGGTAATATATAATCTATATATAACTGTTCTTTTATATGAATATAATAAGAGCTCATATGATATACGAAATTTTTTGTCATTTACTGATGTGGTTTTACGATTAATTATGGTTATCCTATGAATTTTTATCTCTTAGTGTATTTTCTCATTTATGATAGACTAAAAATTTCATTAGCATTTATCTTGAAGAAGTGATGCACAGAAAAAAGAACATTGAATATCTTTTCTGCTGAATAACAGTCACGTAATTACGTACACATTTTACTTACAGAGTGCAGTGTTAACCACAAAACGACAATACGTCAATTATCATGGTGAATAAGACTAGAATTGATAAATAAAATATTATAAGATTGGCACATGTGAACATATATAAGATTATAATTAAATACAATATATCTATTTAATTATAACTTTAATTGAATTTTGCTTATTTTAAACAAATATTTTTTATACCTAAAGTTCATAATATTGTTATTGTATTCCAAATTTCAGGACGATTTAGATAAGTTGTCGTTTAAATGATTTTAAGTTGTAAAAGCAATATTCAAAAGAATATTAAAACTAACTAAGCAATACTTCGTGAAAATTAAAGCTTATTTCGAATAAAATTTTATTCATCATTCAAGCAATTTTACCTTTAGTGTTTTTAGAATAATCAAGATCAAGCGTTATCAGTGGATAACAATGAACTGAATTATCTTTCCATTGCAAAAACTTAGACGTTAAGGATCACTGTAACATAGACTGAAATTATATGTTTCTGAAATTAAATGTTTTAGATAACTTAAGACTTTTATTTAAGATATACTAAAAACAGTGTTATTGCTGATTTATTAATTTGAAAAACACTCTCATTTGTGTGTGTGCCCATTTTTTTAAAATTAAGTTCAAAATTCAGCGGAACCCAAAAATTTTCATTCGCCACTAATCGAAATTGTTTAATGTTAATGAATAATTTTTCTGTAAAATTAACTTTAATCTAACTTATTATTCAAGTAAAATAATTGACGAACCTACATTTTGCATGCTTTATCAAATATTTTAAAAATAACAAAATATATGAGAAAAAATTATTTTAAAATTTGTGAGCTTTTTAATCAATTGGTAAAAAAAGTTTCCCGAATGAAAATTTTCCTACTAAAAATAAAACAACCAATAAAATAAATTGTCTTAAAAATTTATTTCAAAAATGTTTCATAAAGACTTTAAATATCAAAACTGAAGTGATATAAATTTTTTTTTGAAATTATCAAAAAGAACCTAGAATGAATATTGAAAGATGAATGAGAGAAAATATTGAACTATAATTAATAGAATTTTATGATCGTTAAAATATAAGTTAAATTACTTTTTTAAGTATTAATTTTTTTTACAGGAAGAATACCTGTATCGAAAAAATAACAAATAAGGTAATGTTTCTAAGGGAATATTTCAGATATTTTATGTGATCTTTATGGCAGATCATTTTCAAATTTATAAGTTGTGGTATAAAAAAAAAATGAGCTACACTATGCAAAAATTTTGTGATTTTTCAAAAAGCAAAATGCTCCATGGAGATGTGGGGGATTGAACCCCAGACCTTTCACATGCGAAGCGAACGCTCTACCACTGAGCTACATCCCCATCTGCTATTACGCAAGAAATGTTGTAATCAAATGTTTAATTCTACGTTTTTAAACAGAAGTCTTATCACGAATTTGATTAGTATACAAGCTTTGAAGATGATGGAATTGGGCAGAACATTTTATTTTTGCCACCTGTTTGCTATCAGGGATTAATTGCATTAGATTTTAACTAATTTCGAATTGATCATTTATAAAGGAGATATAAAGACAATTCTTTCACCGCAAGACTCTTTACTTGAACACCATTACTTGGTATACATTTTTTCTTGAAATAAAATTTTATTTCATAGATTTTCTGCTTAGTTTTGTTTTTATCTTTTCTTTGAAACATTAAGACTTCTTAAGCAATCACAACATTTTAAAACCCATGGCAAAAACTAAGCAATAACCAAGTTTTAAAATCCATGGAAATAATGAATTATTATATTAAACTACGAAATCGATATTCCAACTTCGTCTTCGCGTATTTTACTGAAAGTAATGGGAAATTTTTCATCTATAATTTCCAAAAGTTGTTTTTATTGTTCACTGTTTCATACATACACTATGAAACCAATATAATTCTGTGATATTTACCACTGTAAGCCAAATTTCCATTTCTCCTAAATAACCACAATTATTATTAACTTTATGAAATCTATATAAGATATTTCTGATATTTAAGAATATATAAATAACGAAATAGAATTAGTTTACACACGTGTATTCACGATATTCAAATATATTTGGTTTTATTTAGCATAAATCCAAATAATATAACAATTTGCTTTAAATAAAGCTCATTTTTTAAGAACATCAGAAAATATTAAAGAAATTTTTACCTTACATGGAAAACTGATTAATTATGGAAGTTAATTATGAAGTATTGTGCAAAATAATACTTTAGAATATTCTGCACATGAATTTGCTTATATAATACATCTTTATATTGAAAATCACATACGTTGTTTTATAACATACGATCTCATACAAACATCTCATGCATCTTATACGATCTCATACAAAAGAAATGGCGACAGAAATAGGTCAATGAGATACAAAGCCTTACCTGAGAATGTTATGCTTAATAGCATATAAGTAATATGATCATATCGCAAAGCGTGGGGGTGTAGCTCAGTGGTAGAGCGTTCGCTTTGCATGTGAAAGGCCCGGGGTTCGATCCCCCGCACCTCCAACTATTTTGTTTCTAAATAAACTTTAGTTTCATTTTTAAAAATATCTCAGACGTATATTATTTTTCTACATTTTTTCCTTTCACACTAAAAATCTACTTATAATACTAAATTATTCTACACTGTATTATTATAAAAATACAATCTTTTGATCTTATAAGAGGGAAATTGCCAGTGTCGGCTAGTAAAGGTAATAAATTTAAAATCCGTAGAATAATTTTAAGTAGCTTTTTTAAAAATTATTTGTATTTTAACCCTACGTGTGTGTAAATATGAAAGAAAGCTATCTTCATAAATATTTAATTTAATTTCTGAATAGCAAATCCACAAGCAGTATTTATTTATAAATCTTATATATAGCAAAATTTGCATTTTTAATTAAATTTTCATAGATGTTATAACTGGGATAGATCATTGAGTGTAATGTATTTTTTTAATTAAAGCATAGTTTTTTCAATGTTGTTTAAAAAAGAAACAACTTAACCATATTAATATGTCCAGTATTACCAGCAAATTAAATGAAAATACCCAACTCATACAAAAATAAAGTTAATAAATAAATAATATGATTTATGAATTTATTTATTTTTATTTCTTATAAAAATAAAATAATCATCATTAATTCCATACATAAAATTAAATGCAATCTTTTACCACAATTATCAAAGATAATTTTCAAAGAAACGCGCGAACAAAAAATTCTTATATAAATTCATATATAAAATCAATCTAATAATGATGATGAATAAATTTTAAACGTCAACACTCTTCCTGAAGCTAAAGGTTATTGTTTTAAATTATACATTACTTTCTAGAACCTGTAAATTCAAATACAAGTATTTTTTTCTAATGGTAGTCACTTTACCAGTTGATACAACCATCAAAAGAAAGTGCTACTAAATTTTTCAATAGAAATGCTTCAATGGAGCCCCATTTATTTATAATACTTATAAAGAATACTTTAATCAAAGGATTCTTAATGCAATCATAATATTCCATGTATCTAATATAGAATTCTTAATTCTGCTTTAAATACATTTTTTGTAATTTATTTACGATATTATATATTTTTTAATATATTAATAATTAATTAATTTAGTTAATTAATTAAAAATAATAATATAATTTTATAATTAATTAATAGTTACAAATATATTATTTAAGATTAATTAATAAATTATAATTAATTAAATAACTTTTTTATAATTTATAATCATTATTAAGCATTAATTATTAAATTAATTAAATGATTGATAAAAAACTTATTTAAAATTATTAAGAAAAATAATAATTTATTTTTATTAGATAATTAAAACTTATAAAAATGATAAGTGGAGATTGCAATTGTTTTAAGAAATTTTACTAGTTAGAACATTTTAGATGGAATGTACATTTTAAAAGTTTGGGAATTATTTTGAAGAACTAATGTATATTTCTTATTTTGTCATATGTGAAAAAATAAAAATAATGAAAACAGCCATTAAAGCATCCAAGTAATAATACAGTCTATATAATTATTACAATATGTTTTTAGCTTTATATTATAAGATTTTTTAATTTAACACTTACTTTGTATAGTTCATATGCAAGGAACAAAATTAAATGATTAATGTAACTAATTTAAATATATAATTCATATACATCCATTATATTCTGGTATTGTTTAAATTTGTTTAAGTTTGTATTATCCTTAATTATCTAAACTGCGGAAGTAATTAACAATGTCGAAACCTGAAGTGAAATTATATGCATTTTTTACATTTATCCAAACATACAAGCACAAAAAAATACATAAAATAAACAAGAATATGAAGTTTACAAAAATGGATTTAGGCAAAATGGTGTATTTAATCATATTATAATTTTTAGTAATACCAATTCTGTTTGCTAAACTTAATATTTAAATCTTACTTATTTTAGATCATTCGTCTAATGAAAATAAATATTTAATTTTAACAATGAATAAAGTGACTGAAATAAATAAAATGTGTATATAACTTCTCATTTAATAAAATTAAAAATATATTGATTGACTTCAGAATTCTTAATTAGTAAATTTTTATCTTCTAAAAATTTCATCACAAATTACTGATTAATATGTAAAAACAATCATCTAATGGCACCTAATGATACTCACAAAAACTTTGTAAAGAA
Source organism: Latrodectus hesperus (assembly GCA_037975125.1). Taxonomy (NCBI): domain Eukaryota; kingdom Metazoa; phylum Arthropoda; class Arachnida; order Araneae; family Theridiidae; genus Latrodectus; species Latrodectus hesperus. The sequence continues at coordinate 44,369 of JAJQOW010001461.1, forward strand.
ATATTTTTGAATAAAGTATTTGCTTTAAATTTTGTAAAAAATAAGGTTTCCATTAAATTATGTTTATAAAATAAAGTTATAACTGAATAATATATAATTAAAATGTATAATTAAATGTAATTTTTTTCATTCAAACAAGATGAGATAAATTCTCTTTGGAAGTTCGGGGTTGTGATTATATACCCTATTCATCAAAATTCTACAGTTAGAACTTAGTAAAAAGTAATTAATTAAAAATTTTTATTTATGTAAGTATTTTTCTTTTTCTTTTCATATTTTAGAAGAAATAAATTATAGTAAAAACTATAATAATAAAATTTTATTTCTAAATCTTTTAGATATTTTATTGCATGATAATTTTTGTGTAAAAATAGCACTTAATGACACTTAAAGTTACTCGATAAAATTTAAAAAAAAACACATTTGAATAAAATATTTGTCTAAAATTTTGTGAGCAGTAAAGTTTCTATTAAACTGTATTTAAAAAAAAATTTAATACATTTGACACTCTCTCTGTAAAAATGACGAAAAAGTAAACGAACAAAATAACTGAAAATTTAAAAATTTTCAATAAAATCTGTAGAAACTCATTATTATACATCAGTGGCCCAAATTTAAAAATATTTTAAACTTTTTTATTTATTTTCCTTTAATCAGTCTTTAATATTGAATTTTCAACAATAACATATAAGAAACAAACAAAGCCAAGTTCAAATTTCTGTTTTGCACACAGAAAAAAACAAAGAAAATGTTCAAATAAAAATCTAAATTAGAAAAAAGAGCTATTGTTAATTGAAAATAAGTGTAAAAAGAATATTTTTTTATGTGTTTAAGCACAGATCTAAAAATTTTAATACTAATAATAACAATAACTTTTGTATAACAATTGATTTTGTTGTATTTGATAAGCCTTAAAAAAATTTCAAGAGTGCAAAAAAATAAATAAATAAATAAATAAATAAATAAAAATATTAATTTTAGTTAAAGATTTGTTAGTTTTTTTTTTTAAATGTTCGTCTGCCTTAAATAAAATGAACTAGAAAACAATTAACATTATCAAAACAGAAGTCTTTAAATAAGTATATAACCTGATAAATACTTTAAAATGTTATAGAAATAGGCCAATTAAAATTTTTCTAGTATTTTATTGAAATATTGCTTACCAAATGATACATAGTTTGGGGATATTCAGCAATTTTTATTATTCACAAAAAAACCATCTTTCTGATTTTGTTAATTTTAAAAAGAAGAAAAAAGTATATTCCTCCGTTCTTGAAGCGAAGAAAGCTTCTGAACGATGTTTTATAATTACGGATGTAGTAATGATAAATGACAGTGATCATTCTAGCTAAGTAAAACATTGTTAAGAGTTAAAATAATTCATATTTATAAACAAAACCTTACATAAACAGACACGCTGAAAAATAGCAAGAAAAATTTTAAAATAATGTCTAAATTAGAAAAAGAGTTTTATTGAACGAAATTCAATTCGAAATAGAACACTTTACATAAGATTATCCACACACGCCGTTTTTGCAAATGATCTTAACATCCATCTTCTTTCTAGAAAATGGACCATATTCTAGCACCACGTGTTAAGGAAGACGGAAAAACTCGCAAGCACCCACTTAATCAGACGAGTGTGAAGAAGGCAGAAGTACAAGATCCGTCTTCAATTGTATATGACTTGTAGGAATCAAACTCGAGACCTTTTTTTCTAAAGAACAATGTTCTACCACAAGACTACATGCATCCCTTGAGAAAGAGCCGTGACAAAAACAATTTTATGTGAAATTCAATTCAAAGTTTAATTACGGTTTAATTAATTAATAACACTAAGCTATAAATTTTGAAATGAAACCTTACCTATTAATTTAAGTAAATTTGCGCAATACACTGGAAAGAAAACAATACAAAAAATACTTGTTAAATTTAATTTAAAAATACATGAATAAGTTCAGAAAATCAAGGTATCAGACAAAAAAAATTGAAGAAGCTTTATTATTGAATGTTGAACAAGGAAAAAATCTATATTTAAACAAACATTAAACTTTGTTGAAATATAAGATAAATTATTTTTAAAAATGTTAAAACATATACATGATTGGAATTATTTTTGATAATACTTTTAATAAAATTATGAGCAATCCATTGAATATCTTATACAGAAAAGAGTTTTTTCATTTTTAAAAAATATAACAACATAAAAGTGATTTTGTTTTTATACGACTTATGAAAGATCTATCGATTGCAATGCAATTTATTTTTGAATTCTTCATCACTTGTAACATTTAATAAGAACTGCAATGCTAAAATTACATTTTATTCTTTTTTACAGTAAAAGTATAGTTGGAGATGTGGGGGATTGAACCCCAGACCTTTCACATGCGAAGCGAACGCTCTACCACTGAGCTACATCCCCATCTGCAAATCTGTTGCAAAGAATGATTAAATAAATGTTTTCTAGATGTATTGAACCAGATATCGCAAACAAGATAGCATACATACATAATACTGGTTATGTGAGCAAATAGTACAAAAAAATTCAATTCACACAAGTATATAATTACAAGTTTCATACTATAAACCACTAAATACTGAAATTTGCAATTGCATTGCAAATCTTAGAGATTTTAATTCTCGTTATTTTTTATTAAAATTACAATTAAAACGGCTGATTTTTCTTGAATCTCGTGAGAGTTTTAATATTTTACTTATAAGCAAATTAAGCCATGTAATGTTTAGAAGTCTTACCAATTTTTTTTTAACTTCATCATCTTCAGAAGGTTAAAAATGAGCGTAATTATAGATTTGCATTCATACAAAATACAAAAAATTTATTTTAATTCAGTGATTTATAAGTATTAAACTTCAATATAGAATATAATCTTCCATTTACAACGGGGTAATTCACCAATATTTAAACTATTTAAAATTATTAAGCAAATTAAGAGAATTTTGGTTAAAAACTCATAAGAAAAATAATATAAGGAATAATTCTGAAGTTTGAAATTTATGAGAAGTAAATTAAATACACTGTTCAAAGAGACCTATTACAGATTCAATTGAAGTGATTAAAACAAAGAATGAATGTGATTCCATATTAATTTTTGAAAATTAAAAAAAATTAATTCTTAAATTGAACATTCCACAAAAAGTACTCGATATGTAATTTAGAGTTTCTCTTTTGTTATTCGAGGGAATTTCTTGAGCATTAATCCCAAAAAATGTTCATGTTTAAAAAGAATTTACTTTTTTCTCATAAGAAATTTCATCATGACGATCCCTTTATATTATTGACTTTCTTAAGTGAAATGTCAACATTTTGTATTCCTATGCAGTTTAAGATGCGTTTGCAGCAGCTTATAGATTTTTACTCATACGAACCATTGTAATCATATTTACAGTTAAGCAATTGATAATTATTTTAGAATGGCATGTCTTTGCACATTCATTTACTGCATGTAGACCCGAAATGCAAGCTTAATTTTAATAATTTGAAGAATTATTAAGCAAATAATTTCAGTTATTTCTTCTTTTTTATAAATATATATGATTTTTATTAGTTAATTTTATAATAAAACTCAGATATTTGAATAAAGTTTTAATTTTATAAATATATATAACTCTTCCATTGCACTTAACTAAATAAATTAAATTTAGGAAAAATAAATATTGTAAAACTGTACATAGCATAATAATTTTTTTAATAAAATATTTCTTTCTTTTTAATAACAAAAACTTCCTTCA
>JAJQOW010001462.1:0-48041 GCA_037975125.1 Latrodectus hesperus
TAAAAAAATGACTTAAGACGTTTCCCAGCAAACACAAAGATGCCGGGCATCCATCGGGCCGCTGCTGTCAGCCGTCTTGGCCAGCAGCGGCCCGCCGCTATTTGGCCTCGTCGGCTCCGTCAATAAAGTGGTCGTCGTCATTGCTGCTGGGCCGGCAGTACGGTCCGCTGTTGGCCCAACGCTGGGTGGCCAGCAATGCCGTATTGGCCGTGTGTGATCCGTATAATTGCCAGCACATGCCCGTATACGGTTATCCGTCGGGCCTTTGCAGTTTGGCCGGCAATGGCCGCATTAACCGACGTGGACCCAATTATAACTGATTTTATTTCTACAGATTAAAATGAAATATTTACCCATTTTTTAATTGCTAAGAATTTATATATTGTAAAGTTACTATTGAAATGTATTGGAAATGCATTAAATTGAATCTGCTTTGGTTATTTAGAGATGCATCTCTCTTCCCATATTATTTCTTAAGAAATAATTATATATAAATTAAAACAATTTCAAAAATTTTAATTTTCAACTTTTATTATAATGAGCTTATGAATATTAGTTTATTTTTGTTAAAATTAATTTGAATACATATATATTAATAGTATAACATTAAATATGTTTTTATTTCTTAAGAAATAATTATATATAAATTAAAACAATTTCAAAAATTTGAATTTTCAGCTTTTACTGTAATGAGCTAGTAAATATTAGTTTATTTTTGTATAAATAAATATTTATATTAGATTTGATTCTTTTCTAAAATATTTTTTCTAATAGAATTCATTTATATGTTGATTATAATCATGTTTTACCAATTTGTTAAGATTACTTTTGAATTAGCAGTAATTATTTATTTTTATTCAATAAACATTTTAATATATCTTTGAGAAATTTTCACTTCATTGTTAACAGTTCTGTTGTTAAATTTTCAGTTCTGTTGTTAAATTCAGCGGATGAACATATACATAAAATTCTAAGTTAATTATTTTATGACATTTGTTTTATTGTATTTTTGTAAAGCATGCAACACATTTAACTAAACACACATAAACTGAACTTTTTATATTAGATAATTTATATTATATCAATGATATTTTTATTAATGATGGCTCAGAACGAGACAGATCCTGTATAAAATTTTTTTTTATTTACAATCAAAAATCCATTCACATTATTTATTTACAGTATTTTTAATTTAAAAGTTTTCTTCTTTTGTTCCTTCCTCCTTCCCGATCTGGAGCATTTCGAAGCCAATTTCTTACATACTCTTCTATTTTGTGTTGCGAAATGCTAGAATATTCTCTTTGCTGTCGAACACTTACTGAAAATAAAAATCAAATTAAATTAATACAGGTAACATCAATTCAGATTACTTTTTGTAACCTGTAATAAAATAAATTCAGAATTATTTAAAAAAATAATTACAGAAAAGAGAAATCTTTAACAAAGATAATTTTTGTAGTAAATTACTTTTTTTCTGTTTGCTTTATATTTATATATGTTAATAAAATTTTTAAGAACAATACAATTTTTCACTAAGAAATAAATCAAGAATTTCTTGTTTAAATAAATGCTGGAAGTTATCCTTTTATATTGAATTGGTGCATAAGTTTTCACTTTAAATTTCAGTGATCAATATTAATTTTGTATTTTCTCTTAACAATGAAAGAAATATTTTAATATTTGAGCTCCTCCTTATTCGCTTATATTTTGGCACTATTTTCTTCTATTATAACAAGTCTAGGCTCTAAGTATTGTATAAATAGTTCGTTTACCAATAGCAAAAAATTTATGAATATCGGACTAGTTGTTGTTAGTTTTACAAGAACTATGAATTCTAAGAAAAATGTCAATCTACATAGATAGTTTTAAACAAGTGAATTTTTGATATTAAAAAGGTCTTAACATTTAACAAAGTAAAGTATTTTAAGAAAAATAAAATATAATAAATTACCTCTTTATAGAAAACTCATAAATCAGAAGAAAAAAGATAACATTTCTAATATTTGTTTTTGCATATTAAAACACAACGTCAGAAAATGAATTTCCAGTTCTTACTGCAATAAGCTCATAATGAAGTCATCGAAGTGTTACAGTTCATTTTTATTAAAAAATTGAAATAAAAAATGTATTATATTTATTTGTGTATATTATATATAAATGCATGTAATTTGTCATCTTTTACAAATTTATTGCTCAGCAGATTATTTTTTTCACTAGTTATTTTTATTTGTTTTTTTAGTTAATAATGTTTCTATAAGAAATTTTCGATTCTTTGCTAAATTTTTAGTAGGAAAGTATACTTAAAAAACCAAGTAAATGATTATTTCAAAGTGCCATACTTTCGAAGAATAACCTAAAAAAAATATTTTCCCATTTAAAAAACATTTATATTTTAATTTATAACCAACACACAAGCCAATCATTGCAATAGTTAAAGTAACACAGTCATCAATTCAACAGTAAGGGGTTTGATTCTCATCTTAATTGTGAAATTAGTGATGGAGTACACAATTTTTACTGTAGATATTAGCCCTTGCATGCAAAATATACCAAAAAGTGACAATCTATCAACCAGTTAAAATAAATCAAAGAGAATATTGCAATAAAATTGCCAAATAAAGTTGCAAGACTTTAACCTAAAGAAAAATATTTTATTCTTTTTTAAATCAATGACATTTATAATCCCTTACAAAAACAGAAACATCAGAAAATCTATGGATAGTATTCACATTTAAATAGGTATAAGTTTAACCACCAAAATATTTCGTTTTTAGCTACTAAATTTAATTATTTTAATTGATTAAGTTTTTGGAAAATTTAAATACAGATACATTTAAGTACACAAATTATTTAATTTAAAATATAAATTTGAGTTGAAAATATTTTTGGCTTCAATGCACATTTATAAATTACAATTTGGAGAAACTTCATGCATAACACTTATTTTCTAGTATTTAGGTATTATTTCTCAGTATTAATTATTTGAATAAGGAGAATCCAACACAACTATTTTTAAACTTACAATATTTTACAATTAAATTTACAGTCAAAGCAAAACAAGCCAAGCACTTGAATAGGTTGTGAATGCCTATAATAATGTAAATTTTCATTCAGAATTAATAACTCATAAAAAAAATTACTAATACAATCTTTTATGATGGACTCTTTTACTTAATTTTAGTTTTATCTCTTTAAAAAAGGGGGAATGGTTATTAGTAAATTATGTCCACAATAAGCATGCTTGGGAACTAAACACTGGTGTTTTGCGTTATGCTGAGCACCTAATCAGGACATGTGCTTTGCAGCCCAGGAGCTCTTGGTCAGGAAAATAGGCACTGTAGGCCTTGGCCCATGTGGTCTGTCCTGCCAGAGTTTAGTTTTATAGTTTATATTCATATTGATATTTCAATATACATACACATTATAATAAATAACATTAAGTAACAAATGAAAAATCAACATTCATCAATTCTGACAATTCTTTGATTAAAAATAGAGACAAATAATTGGGTTATATGAAAACAATTTCAGTTCAATGACTTAATAAAAATTCTAAACATCTGACTTCAAAAATGCAATGTAATGTTTTAAGCAGAATTTTACATTTTCAAGGTTATAATAGAATGTAATTAATTTATAACATACACTTTGTATTTCATGCTTTTAAAAAAATCATTTTGAACTAATAAAAAATGGTTAATAAAATATTCATCAATGATTACCAAATTATTTTTTACACACAACTACAATTACAGATAAGTAAAGTTTATAAAATCATAGTAATTAAAATTAATATTGATGAATTTTAAAACATAAATATAATTTTGAATTATTTATGCAATATTCTATGCAAAATCTTATTAACATGAAATATTAGCAAAATAGCCATCAATAATAAATATAAGCAATAATTTGTTACTTTACTTTAAAAATATTGTTGTTGTTGTTGCATGCCCCCAAAGGCCAGCAGCGCTAGACCAGGTCCATGACGTTGTACACTCTACAATAATCCAAAACCAGAAGAGGGTCGTCAAACCAAAATCCAAAACCAGAAGAGGGTCGTCAACCAAGTACTGCCTGACAAAAAAATATTACCTATATTTACTAGCTAATAGTATTTATAATTACAATTATTTGTTAATATTATTTACCATTATAATTTTTTGCAAGAATTATATTATTTACAATTATTTGTTAATACAAATAATTAAAAAAATTGTAACACAAAGAAATAAATTATCTGGCTTGTAATTACCAATGATATTGAAAAATATTAAGGAAAAATTATTTGTATTTATGGTTAGATGTGGTCATTGATGGAGACTACATATAACCATAAAATACCTATTAAAGGTCACTTTCCAGTATAATATATTTATACCAAATGTTATTGATAAAAAAAATTTCTATAACAAATTAAAGTTTTGCAAGCAGCCAGAAAAAGGATAAAACATATAAATAAAGAAGACCTAACTATTTCCTTTATGTAATTGGGCAATACTATTTTCTTTTCTAAGTTTTGATCTCATAATCATTTGCAATTCATGTAGCTGGTCCATCATGTAGAACAGTTGTAAAACACATCCAACATGTTAATGAATGATATATTAATTTTAAAATATTAAATGCTTAACTGATAAATAAGATTAAACTTAAATTATATTCTTTCTCTAATAAAATGATTAAATTATTCTCAAGATGGATATCACAAAACTTTACCTCTTTGATAACAAGTGGTGTTTTGAATAATTTCGACCTATATCTGGGCTTTAAGTTTAATCGTTTTATGTTATAAATTACAATAAGAAAAACAACATACAAAATAATGTCAACTATCAAAAATGACTTTAACCTCTGTATTTTCTGTAAAATACACAAATAAAACTCACAACAAAAGAGATATCGAGAAATTAAAAACAGTTAATAAATTTAGAAATTATATATATACATATATGTAAATGTTTGGAGGATTAACCTAATTATGCTTACTATATTAAAACGATAAAATAAAATAAACATGGAGTTTACTAATGCAATATTTTAATTATTTGTTATTATTTAGAAATTGTATAATGAATTTTAAAATTAGAGGTATTTATGAAATCAAAAATAATAAACTTTTTTTTTTAACTATTTCTCATATCATACTCATTTTACTTGTATACCTTACTAATTTACTGTTTAAAATTATGTTTAAGTTCTTTATTTAACTTCAATTCCTTGAAGAGAAAAATCAAAAGTAAATAAAAATAATTCAATCTGACAATATTATATATAGGACAATATTATCATAATCAGACTTTGTAAATCGGTAAAGGAAAAAAAATTATGTTTTAATTGTATGTTTATGTGTGTATATATATAAGATTAGATATATCATTTACCCATTATCCGGTCGACTATTTACTATAACAGTAAAACCATTTACATTACTACAAAAGAATCAAGAGATCAAAATGTCAAAAGTATCATCAAATGCTTGAAATGTTAATCACTTTCTCCAAAATATAAAGGAACAAATATTCTAGTTAACTTATATTTTCATTAAAACAAATTGAAATTACTGTTAATTCATACTTCAATTTTTCCATCATAAATAAAAACATAAAATATGGTTTAAATATAATAATGTAAACACAAGAGTAACTACTAAGCTGTTACATCTGACAGCATTCTTTACATGGAAATAGTTAACATGCTACACAACTAATTTATATAATAAAAGTTGTTCCATATGAACATTTTTCATATGTGTTAATATTAATTTTCCAACCACATAATTCTAGATGTTTTTTTTATTAATTTGTGGCAATTAATCTGTCAGATTCCTATAGAAATTTTAAAATTTACTATTTTCAAGTTTATACAATTTTTCGAGTTTTAGATGCAATAATATTTCGCTAAGAAATCCACAATGATTTTAATGGTTGACAGGATTATACATAAAAACCAGGTAATATATGCAATAAAATATTTTGTAATATTATGCATTGTACAATTTTTCATTCCTTAAAACAGATCTTTGAGGAGTATACAAAATTTAAAACCACGAATCCTTATAAGACAAAATATTTCGGTCAGTAAAAATTGACTTAAAAATAATAGTAAATAAGAAAGCCTTTTAAAAATAAAATAATTAAAGTTTATATGGAATTCGCACATAATTTTTTGATCAGAAATGCTACAATATCATATATTAATTTATTGAAAGTAAACATCTAAGCGCTTTCAAATAGAATATTTTTAGACTCCATAAACTTGCTTCGTAAAAAACAAAAAATGTAATAAATACGTTTAAACTTTGTAGCAATCGAATTCGATTCAAAAAATTGAGCATTGAAAAATTTATTATACTAATTGATTAAATATAACTAATATATGGAATGAAAAAATGCTTCTGTGCATGATATATTTTTCTATTCCTCACACGGTAATGAAATTATTCTAAAACATACAATGACAAACATTTTCCAATGTTTTTCTTTTGTTGTCACGTTATCAACAGCTTATGAAATTTTCTTAACAAGTAATTAAATAATATTTCAACATAAAACAAATATATTATTCTTGCATCTCATTCATAACAATTCTATCCTGATAAAAACAACAATAATAAATGCTTACTTACCTTATATTTCTCTTAGCTCACAGACACAACATTCCGCCATTTCACATTAATGGCTGACGCTGACTCAAGCATTTCGCAGTATCTGACGTCATACTGTCACGCGGAATACACAATAAATGTGAAAATTAGATTTCTTTCTGAAAAGTTGTTTTTAAAGAGTTTAAAAAGTAAGAAGTTAAATGAAAATTAATTAACATCACAAAAAAATAGTTATTTGGAAAAAAATAGTCTTTGCCGATAAAATAAAAAATAGCGCTACAACTAATTGTCTTAATTTTGCTGGCCAACAGCTTCAGGGCCAACAATGGCCAAAATCTGTTGGCCCACTACTTATCATCCAGCACCGGCCCGGTTCATTTTGGCCAGCACTCATCCGTGGCCGTAATGGCCGGAGCTGGGCCATCAAACAACCATGAGCGGCTGGCCGTGGCCAACAGAAAACCGGCTTGGCCAGCAGCGGCCCGGATTTTTGCCGGCAGTTTGTGTTTGCTGGGTTGTTGTTTAGTATCAATTTCAAAATGCCAAATATAAAATTCGTTTCTATTTAAGGAAAAACAAAATGGAGATGTGGGGGATTGAACCCCAGGCCTTTCACATGCGAAGCGAACGCTCTACCACTGAGCTACATCCCCTTGTACGAAAACGTATTTCGAGACAAATTAAGTGAAAATCCTGCTATCGTTTACAGACTATGACTATTATTTAATTTTTAATCATATATTTGAATTAAATTGAAGAGAAAACCATGTGTTTCCATTCAAACAGCAAGGGTTTAAGATGAGAACTTTAAAATGTAGAAAAATGAGTTAAGACTTTTGTCGTTTAGTATAAATTTTAAAATGCAAAAAATAAAATTCGTTACATTTTAAGGAAAAACAAAATGGAGATGCGGGGGATTGAACCCCAGGCCTTTCACATGCGAAGCGAACGCTCTAACACTGAGCTACATTCCCTTGTACGAATGAAGTATTTTGAGTCAAATTATGTGTAAATCATTATTCCATTTACAGAATAAGGCTATTATTTAATCTCAAATCATACGGTTGAATTTATTTGAAGAGAAAACCTTGTGTTTCCATTCAAACAGCAAGGGTTTAAGATGAGAACTTTAAAATGGAGATAAATGAGTTAAGACTTTTGTCGTTTAGTTCAAATTTCAAAATGAAAAAAATAAAATTCATTTCTATTTAAGAAAAAACACAATGGAGATGTGGGGGATTGATCCCCAGGCCTTTCACATGCGAAGCGAACGCTCTACCACTGAGCTTCATCCCCTTGTACGAAAACGTATTTCGACACAAATTAAGAGAAAATCCTGCTATCGTTTACAGACTATGACTATTATTTAATTTTTAATAATATATTTGAATTAAATTGAAGAGAACACCATGTGTTTCCATTCAAACATAAATGGTTTAAGATAAGAACTTTAAAATGTAGAAAAATGAGCTAAGACGTTTGTTGTTTAGTACAAATTTCAAAATGAAAAAAATAAAATTCATTTCTGTTTAAGAAAAAACAAAATGGAGATGTGGAAGATTGAACGCCAGGCCTTTCACATGCGAAGCGAACGCTCTACCACTGAGCTACATCTCCTTGTACGAAGACGTATTTCGAGACAAATTAAGTGAAAATCCTGCTATCGTTTACAGACTATGACTATTATTTAATTTTTAATAATATATTTGAATTAAATTGAAGAGAACACCATGTGTTTCCATTCAAACAGCAAGGGTTTAAGATGAGAACTTTAAAATGTAGAAAAATGAGTTAACACGTTTGTTGTTTAGTACAAATTTCAAAATGAAAAAAATAAAATTCAATTCTATTTAAGAAAAAACAAAAGGGAGATGTGGGGATTGAACCCCAGGCCTTTCACATGCGAAGCGAACGCTCTACCACTGAGCTACATCCCCTTGTACGAATGAAGTATTTCGAGTCAAATTATGTGTAAATCATTATTCCATTTACAGAATAAGGCTATTATTTAATCTCAAATCATACGGTTGAATTTAGTTGAAGAGAAAACCTTGTGTTTCCATTCAAACAGCAAGGGTTTAAAATGAGAACTTTAAAATGTAGAAAAATGAGTTAGGACGTTTGTTGTTTAGTATCAATTTCAAAATGCCACATATAAAATTCGTTTCTATTTAAGGAAAAACAAAATGGAGATGTGGGGATTGAACCCCAGGCCTTTCACGTGCGAAGCGAACGCTCTACCACTGAGCTACATCCCCTTGTACGAAAACGTATTTCGAGACAAATTAAGTGAAAATCCTGCTATCGTTTACAGACTATGACTATTATTTAATTTTTAATCATATATTTGAATTAAATTGAAGAGAAAACCATGTGTTTCCATTCAAACAGCAAGGGTTTAAGATGAGAACTTTAAAATGTAGAAAAATGAACTAAGACTTTTGTCGTTTAGTATAAATTTTAAAATGCAAAAAATAAAATTCGTTACATTTTAAGGAAAAACAAAATGGTGATGCGGGGGATTGAACCCCAGGCCTTTCACATGCGAAGCGAACGCTCTAACACTGAGCTACATTCCCTTGTACGAATGAAGTATTTTGAGTCAAATTATGTGTAAATCATTATTCCATTTACAGAATAAGGCTATTATTTAATCTCAAATCATACGGTTGAATTTATTTGAAGAGAAAACCTTGTGTTTCCATTCAAACAGCAAGGGTTTAAGATGAGAACTTTAAAATGGAGATAAATGAGTTAAGACTTTTGTCGTTTAGTTCAAATTTCAAAATGAAAAAAATAAAATTCATTTCTATTTAAGAAAAAACACAATGGAGATGTAGGGGATTGATCCCCAGGCCTTTCACATGCGAAGCGAACGCTCTACCACTGAGCTTCATCCCCTTGTACGAAAACGTATTTCGACACAAATTAAGAGAAAATCCTGCTATCGTTTACAGACTATGACTATTATTTAATTTTTAATAATATATTTGAATTAAATTGAAGAGAACACCATGTGTTTCCATTCAAACATAAATGGTTTAAGATAAGAACTTTAAAATGTAGAAAAATGAGCTAAGACGTTTGTTGTTTAGTACAAATTTCAAAATGAAAAAAATAAAATTCATTTCTGTTTAAGAAAAAACAAAATGGAGATGTGGAAGATTGAACGCCAGGCCTTTCACATGCGAAGCGAACGCTCTACCACTGAGCTACATCTCCTTGTACGAAGACGTATTTCGAGACAAATTAAGTGAAAATCCTGCTATCGTTTACAGACTATGACTATTATTTAATTTTTAATCATATATTTGAATTAAATTGAAGAGAACACCATGTGTTTCCATTCAAACAGCAAGGGTTTAAGATGAGAACTTTAAAATGTAGAAAAATGAGTTAAGACGTTTGTTGTTTAGTACAAATTTCAAAATGAAAAAAATAAAATTCATTTCAATTTAAGGAAAAACAAAATGGAGATGTGGGGGATTGAACCCCAGGCCTTTCACATGCGAAGCGAACGCTCTACCACTGAGCTACATCCCCTTGTACGAATGAAGTATTTCGAGTCAAATTATGTGTAAATCATTATTCCATTTACAGAATAAGGCTATTATTTAATCTCAAATCAAACGGTTGAATTTAGTTGAAGAGAAAACCATGTGTTTCCATTCAAACAGCAAGGGTTTAAGATTAGAACTTTAAAATGTAGAAAAATGAGTTAAGACGTTTGTTGTTTAGTATCAATTTCAAAATGCCAAATATAAAATTCGTTTCTATTTAAGGAAAAACAAAATGCAGATGTAGGGGATTGAACCCTAGTCCTTTCACATGCGAGGCGAACGCTCTACCGCTGAGCTACATCCCCTTGTACGAAAACGTATTTCGAGACAAATTAAGTGAAAATCCTGCTATCGTTTACAGACTATGACTATTATTTAATTTTTAATCATATATTTGAATTAAATTGAAGAGAAAACCATGTGTTTCATTCAAACAGCAAGGGTTTAAGATGAGAACTTTAAAATGTAGAAAAATGAGTTAAGACTTTTGTCGTTTAGTACAAATTTCAAAATGAAAAAAATAAAATTCATTTCTATTTAAGAAAAAACAAAATGGAGATGTGGGGATTGAACCCCAGGCCTTTCACATGCGAAGCGAACGCTCTACCGCTGAGCTACATCCCCTTGTACGAAAACGTATTTCGAGACAAATTAAGTGAAAATCCTGCTATCGTTTACAGACTATGACTATTATTTAATTTTTAATCATATATTTGAATTAAATTGAAGAGAAAACCATGTGTTTCCATTCAAACAGCAAGGGTTTAAGATGAGAACTTTAAAATGTAGTTAAATGAGTTTAGACGTTTGTTGTTTAGTATAAATTTCAAAATGAAAAAAATAAAATTCATTTCTATTTAAGAAAAAACAAAATGGAGATGTGGGGGATTGAACCCCAGGCCTTTCACATGCGAAGCAAACGCTCTACCACTGAGCTACATCCCCTTGTGTGAAAACATATTTCGAGACAAATTAAGTAAAAATCTTACTATCGTTTACAGACTATGACTATTATTTAATTTTTAATCATATATTTAAATTAAATTGAAGAGAAAACCATGTGTTTCCATTCAAACAGCAAGGGTTTAAGATGAGAACTTTAAAATGTAGAAAAATGAGTTAAGACGTTTGTTGTTTAGTACAAATTTCAAAATGAAAAAAATAAAATTCATTTCTATTTAAGAAAAAACAAAATGGAGATGTAGGGGATTGAACCCCAGGCCTTTCACATGCGAAGCGAACGCTCTACCACTGAGCTACATCCCCTTGTACGAATGAAGTATTTCGAGTCAAATTAATTGAAAATCATTATATCATTTACAGAATAAGACTATTATTTAATATGAAATCATGCGGTTGAATTAAGTTGAAGAGAAAAGCATGTGTTTCATTCAAACAGCAAGGGTTTAAGATTAGAACTTTAAAATGTAGAAAAATGAGTTAAGACTTTTTTCGTTTAGTATAAATTTTAAAATGCAAAAAATAAAATTCGTTTCATTTTAAGGAAAAACAAAATGGAGATGTGGGGGATTGAACCCCAGGCCTTTCACATGCGAAGCGAACGCTCTACCACTGAGCTACATCCCCTTGTACGAATGAAGTATTTCGAGTCAAATTATGTGTAAATCATTATTCCATTTACAGAATAAGGCTATTATTTAATCTCAAATCATACGGTTGAATTTAGTTGAAGAGAAAACCTTGTGTTTCCATTCAAACAGCAAGGGTTTAAGATGAGAACTTTAAAATGGAGAAAAATGAGTTAAGACTTTTGTCGTTTAGTACAAATTTCAAAATGAAAAAAATAAAATTCATTTCTATTTAAGAAAAAACAAAATGGAGATGTGGGGGATTGAACCCCAGGCCTTTCACATGCGAAGCGAACGCTCTACCACTGAGCTACATCCCCTTGTACGAAAACGTATTTCGAGACAAATTAAGTGAAAATCCTGCTATCGTTTACAGACTATGACTATTATTTAATTTTTAATCATATATTTGAATTAAATTGAAGAGAACACCATGTGTTTCCATTCAAACAGCAAGGGTTTAAGATGAGAACTTTAAAATGTAGAAAAATGAGTTAAGACGTTTGTTGTTTAGTACAAATTTCAAAATGAAAAAAATAAAATTCATTTCTATTTAAGAAAAAACAAAATGGAGATGTGGGGGATTGAACCCCAGGCCTTTCACATGCGAAGCGAACGCTCTACCACTGAGCTACATCCCCTTGCACGAATGAAGTATTTCGAGTCAAATTAATTGAAAATCATTATATCATTTACAGAATAAGACTATTATTTAATATGAAATCATGCGGTTGAATTAAGTTGAAGAGAAAACCATGTGTTTCATTCAAACAGCAAGAGTTTAAGATGAGAACTTTAAAATGTAGAAAAATGAGTTAAGACTTTTGTCGTTTAGTACAAATTTCAAAATGAAAAAAATAAAATTCATTTCTATTTAAGAAAAAACAAAATGGAGATTTGGGGGATTGAACCCCATGCCTTTCACATGCGAAGCGAACGCTCTACCACTGAGCTACATCCCCTTGTAAGGAAACGTATTTCGAGACAAATTAAGTGAAAATCCTGCTATCGTTTACAGACTATGACTATTATTTAATTTTTAATCATATATTTGAATTAAATTGAAGAGAACACCATGTATTTCCATTCAAACTGCAAGGGTTTAAGATGAGAACTTTAAAATGTAGAAAAATGAGTTAAGACGTTTGTTGTTTAGTATCAATTTCAAAATGCCAAATATAAAATTCGTTTCTATTTAAGGAAAAAAAAATGGAGATGTTGGGGATTGAACCCCAAGCCTTTCACTAGCGAAGCGAACGCTCTACCACTGAGCTACATCCCCTCGTAAGGAAACGTATTTCGAGACAAATTAAGTGAAAATCCTACTATCGCTTACAGACTATGACTATTATTTAATTTTTAATCATATATTTGAATTAAATTGAAGAGAAAACCATGTATTTCCATTCAAACAGCAAGGGTTTAAGATGAGAACTTTAAAATGTAGAAAAATGACTTAAGACGTTTGTTGTTTAGTATCAATTTCAAAATGCCAAATATAAAATTCGTTTCTATTTAAGGAAATACAAAATGGAGATGTGGGGGATTGAACCCCAGGCCTTTCACATGCGAAGCGAACGCTCTACCACTGAACTACATCCCCTTGTACAAAAACGTATTTCGAGACAAATTAAGTGAAAATCCTGCTATCGTTTACAGACTATGACTATTATTTAATTTTTAATCATATATTTGAATTAAATTGTAGAGAAAACCATGTGTTTCCATTCAAACAGCAAGGGTTTAAGATGAGAACTTTAAAATGTAGAAAAATGAATTAAGACTTTTGTCGTTTAGTACAAATTTCAAAATGAAAAAAATAAAATTCATTTCTATTTAAGAAAAAACAAAATGGAGATGTGGGGGATTGAACCCCAGGCCTTTCACACACATGCGAAGCGAACGCTCTACCGCTGAGCTACATCCCCTTGTACGAAAACGTATTTTGAGACAAATTAAATGAAAATCCTGCTATCGTTTACAGACTATGACTATTATTTAATTTTTAATCATATATTTGAATTAAATTGAAGAGAAAACCATGTATTTCCATTCAAACTACAAGGGTTTAAGATGAGAACTTTAAAATGTAGAAAAATGAGTTAAGACGTTTGTTGTTTAGTATCAATTTCAAAATGCCAAATATAAAATTCGTTTCTATTTAAGGAAAAAAAAATGGAGATGTTGGGGATTGAACCCCAAGCCTTTCACTAGCGAAGCGAACGCTCTACCACTGAGCTACATCCCCTCGTAAGGAAACGTATTTCGAGACAAATTAAGTGAAAATCCTACTATCGCTTACAGACTATGACTATTATTTAATTTTTAATCATATATTTGAATTAAATTGAAGAGAAAACCATGTATTTCCATTCAAACAGCAAGGGTTTAAGATGAGAACTTTAAAATGTAGAAAAATGACTTAAGACGTTTGTTGTTTAGTATCAATTTCAAAATGCCAAATATAAAATTCGTTTCTATTTAAGGAAATACAAAATGGAGATGTGGGGGATTGAACCCCAGGCCTTTCACATGCGAAGCGAACGCTCTACCACTGAACTACATCCCCTTGTACAAAAACGTATTTCGAGACAAATTAAGTGAAAATCCTGCTATCGTTTACAGACTATGACTATTATTTAATTTTTAATCATATATTTGAATTAAATTGTAGAGAAAACCATGTGTTTCCATTCAAACAGCAAGGGTTTAAGATGAGAACTTTAAAATGTAGAAAAATGAATTAAGACTTTTGTCGTTTAGTACAAATTTCAAAATGAAAAAAATAAAATTCATTTCTATTTAAGAAAAAACAAAATGGAGATGTGGGGGATTGAACCCCAGGCCTTTCACATGCGAAGCGAACGCTCTACCGCTGAGCTACATCCCCTTGTACGAAAACGTATTTCGAGACAAATTAAGTGAAAATCCTGCTATCGTTTACAGACTATGACTATTATTTAATTTTTAATCATATATTTGAATTAAATTGAAGAGAAAACCATGTGTTTCCATTCAAACAGCAAGGGTTTAAGATGAGAACTTTAAAATGTAGAAAAATGAGTTAAGACGTTTGTTGTTTAGTATCAATTTCAAAATGCCAAATATAAAATTCGTTTCTATTTAAGGAAAAACAAAATGGAGATGTGGGGGATTGAACACCAGGCCTTTCACATGCGAAGCGAGCGCTCTACTACTGAGCTACATCCCCAGGTAAGAGTGAAGTATTTCGATACAAATTAAATAATTTATTAAGTAACAAATTAATTTTTGAAATATTTTTACCATGCATTTAGTTAGAAAACGAAGCTTTTCTTTAAGTGAAAATTTTACAGGGTATATATAAAAATTAGTTTGTGTGTGTGTGTGTGTGTGTGTGTGTGTGTGTGTGTGTGTGTGTGTGTGTGTGTGTGTGTGTGTGTGTGTGTGCGTGCGTGCGTGCGTGCGTGCGTGCGTGTGTGTGTGTGTGTGTGTGTGTGTGTGTGTGTGTGTGTGTGTGTGTGTGTGTGTGTGTGTGTGTGTGTGTGTGTGTGTGTGTGTGTGTGTGTGTGTGTGTGTGTGTGTGTGTGTGATTAAAGTTTTTAATTAGTAAAATAACGCTTTTCTTAACCTTTCTTTATGACTCACAATTTGGTTTTCTTTTGTGGATTTTTATATTTATAACTATCATTTTACTATAAATATATTTTCAATCTGTTCACCAAGCAATACATATTTTCCCAAAATTTACCCTTAATAATAATATGTAAATGATCCATTTTATGCAAATGCATCAGGACTATTTTTCAAATCTATATGGTGGTTATCTAACAAATAATGTTCAGGAAGATTGAATAAAGTTTACTGTTGTTTATATTAGCTATTAATATATAATTCATGAAAAACATATTTAATTTTCATGAATTAACTCAATATTCCCTGCTTCCATATTTTATTCATAAATTAGTGTTATAAAACCTATACCTGAAAGAATATTGCAAGAAATTTATTTTCTATAAATGAATTTAGAAGAAAAGATAAAGTTTTTATTAATGGTGCTTTATGTATTTCAATATCTCTCAAACACATATGCTAACACATTTCCAAATTAATGACAAGCAACTCACGAAGTATGTTGGTTGTTTGAAGAAATTATTATTGAACAAATGTGAATAATTCAAACACAGAACGAACTGAATAACTATATATTTATATAATAACTATATAATAAGAGCCTTAGCTCTAATTTATTAATCACTTGATCATATGTTAGGGATTGTATATTCTCTTCGGAAAATTAAATAATTTTGGTAAACAATAAGTATAAAATCCCTTAGTTACTTAATATTATTTGAAATTAACAAGTTTCTTAAAGTAAAGTTATATTTAACTACCGTATGAAGTGGAATTGAATGACATTTATTAAGAATAATATTTTATTGGTTAGTAGAGATTATATCATTCACTAAATTATCAGTTAATTTGAGTGTATTTATGAACGTGTCATCACAATAAAGATTATTCAAATTTATTAATAAATTTTTCTAAATAAAATACCTTATTAAAATAGCTTATTTAGTTAAATTGAAAAGTTTTCGGTTCGATTCATATTTACAACTATAAACGAAAACTAGATATTGATAAATGATATTAAAGCCATTATTGAACATTTACTTAGAAATTATATGCAATTTTTAAAAGTTATATGATGTATCTTTTAGAAAATTCAGGTATTTTTAATATAGCTTATGCACTTAAGAACTCAGATAAAAATTGTAAAATTAGAGAAGCTAATAAATTTGTCTTATTAATAATTAAAAGTCCACTAAAATTATTAAGACAATATCTACACTATCCGGTATTTTACTGTATATTTAAAGCATCTTATAAAAAATAAATTGCATAGTTCGATTTACTGTTCAATTGTAATTATTGAGAAATGTTTAATTTAAATTGAAATTCAATTCTCATGCGTATATGCATGACCTTGTGAAAATGTTTTAAATTTTAAATATTATTTTACCCAAACATTTAAATCAATTATAAATGAATTTCGATCGTTTAAATATTTTTCAGATTAAAAATAAAGATATTTCTGTGTGTGTATTTTTTTCAATTGAAAATAAAATTTGTTACAATCATATATTACATTAATGGTTATTTAATTGAAAATTTTAAGAAAACACTGTGAATTAAATAATGAAAAAAATTGCTATTTTTATTTAGTTTAAATAATAGCCATAGTTTTTACTGAATTTATAAAGAAGACACTGAATCAAAGATATATTTGAAAAGAATAACCTTATCAAAATACTTGGATTATAACAAAAAATTATATAGGATTTCTATCCTCTTCTGTTATTATGAAACTGAATGCATTATTAAAATGCACAAATACTATATAAAAATATTAGAGATAAAATTATCATAAAAATATTATTTTAAAATTGTGAAAAAATTTTCATAACTTAATTTTTTTTCATGTTATTGTAAAACTATTCCACTTACAATGCGTGCATTTTTGAGCGAAAATATATTTAAAACAGAAATCAAAATTCAGAACTGTAAATAACATTTTCAAAAGCTTCTTTACAAGAATTATTTAACAAACTGAAAAATATGCTATAAATATTAAAATTTAAAATATTCTGCAGTTTTGTTAGATGAGATATCAATGATATAAAATTACTCTCTTAATATATTTTACCAACATGATTCAAATTCTTTATCTTGAGTCTCATTTAAATGTATGAAACTAATCTTTTTTTACTTATAATTTTTGTATCTATCCTCATTTGTAAATAATAACATTAAACACGTTTTTAAGTAAGTTTAATCAAAAATTTTAATTATATATTTCTCTACGTTAATTTCTGTATTTTCGTTGTTTATTTCTATGGATGTTAATAAATATGTAACTAAAACTTACTTTATACAACATTTAGAAAACCATGTGAATTAAGATATTGCTATAAAATGCGTTTTATTATTAGATTTCAAACTTGGTTAGCATAAACAATAATTCACACACATGATTTCATTAATGTATTTCGTTAAATATTAATTAATGTAATAATTTGACATGCTATAAAGATAGTTTAACACATGTACATATTTCTAAGTTAAGATAAATATTTATAGTTTTCTAAATGTGTGAGGGATATAACAGATACTTATTTATTACAACGTACATTGACATTTCTTTTTAAGACTCAATGACTATATTAGTAAAAATCAACTTAATTTTTATTTTAAATTTCCTTTTGAACTGAAGATCGCGATGAACGTTTGATGACTTTATGTCACTTCTGTAAGCTAACAAGATATATTTATATATATATTAGAAGAAATATCATAAATATTTCTTCTAATATGTTCATTGAAGTTACAGTGAATTGTGAAAATATTAAATACTATAGTAATATATAACTAACTGGTATTGTTTTCCACCAATTAACATAATGAAACGCCTCTCGTAAGTGATATACTTATCTTCAACATTTATATTGCCCTATTTGTTTTTTTTAGCTATTTTAAATGAAAATTTTATATTTTGAATTTATAATAGAATGTTGTTGTTGCTTATCCCCTACTGGCGTGACAGTACCATCAAACCAGCCCCATGAATCCAAAAATAGTAAGTCTCTCCAGCACCACCTCCGGTCTCAAATCCATGTCCCCTCTCTCACACCAAATGCACTGAAAAATATGAGATTTTTCATATTTTTCAATGGCTTGAACCACTCGACATTTGTGTGGGACAGAGAGGGTAGACCTTGGTACCAGAAACGTGTCTTTGAGCAAGCAGATGGCCACTTCGCAGTCTTGTCAAAGCCGTTGGGCTGCATCTGTTGTGTTTACCCACTAGTGCGGAACCAGGATGTTTGCATGTGCACCATTCGTGGATAGGAATGGTATCCCTAAAAGTAGCATTGATAGCCATCCTAACTCTAGAGGTCAGCTCTGAGGACGGCAAGCAGTCTCCTATGATGATATTCTGTATGCTTCCATCCTCGGCTAACTGATCCGCAACTTCGTTCCCATACACATTAACATGAGATGGCACCCACTGGAAGACTATGGTACTGGCTTTCAAATTAGTAAGATGTTGTACTATTTTAGTTGTTGTTATGTCACCATGCCACCACAACTGGGCCAGATGTTGTATGGAGCTTCGGCTGTCACTGAGGATCCAAATATCAGAGACTATACCCTCAGTAACACAGAAATTTAAAGCCTCTTCAATTGCCAAAAGCTCAGCTCGAAAAACAGAACACTAATTTGGATTTCTTTGATATATATCTTTTTCCCATCTTCTTGTTGAACAAACACCACACTAAGCGACTCAGCACCCTCACCCCTACTTATAATAGAATAAAAATCCTTAACTGATTGGAATTAATGTTTATAGGATTACGAAGTGAGAAGTTTCCTACATATTAAGAAAAAAACAACACATATTAAATGAAACATTTAAAATAATATTCCAGAAAAAATAGAAGAATAGCTAAAAAGAGCTAGAAAATTTTATTTAATATCAAAATAAAAAGAATTCCCTCTTGGAAGTGTGGGGGATCGAACCCCAGAGTTTTCACATGCAAATCGAACGCTCTACCACTGAGCTACACCCCCATGCCGCATGCGGTGTAAAGATAACATAAGATGAGTTATTAGTTTGATATATTTAGACAACTGCAGCAGGTGTGGAGATGGAAAATGAAATATGATATTTTCACATTTTTTTAATGTTTTTCAAAACTACTGACTTTCATTCTTAATAATTTCCTCTTAATATTGCAATGTGAATTTATCAATGTAATGCGCTCGAATACAGTAACATAGGAGCAATATGCCTAGGTAACCCTTCAACTTTAGTCAAACCATAAAATTCTCTGTAGGAATTATAAAGACGATGTTTTGAAACTGTGTTATTCTCGGTGCAATCAAAATGCCTCGGTGGTATACATTTTCTAGAGAATAGTCGGTGACGCAGCAGTTACATAAATCTTTTTCTAAACATTCCCATTCATGACTTATAGCAAGTCATTAAACTAAAGTATGTTTGGAGTACATTCAGAAGACCATTTTATTTTTTCATTGAATATTACTGTAATTATTAATTGATCGTTATATTTATTGCGAAATATATTAAACAAAATGTTATCCGTAAGTTAATAAATTAATTTTCCTAATTGGCATACTGATAACTAACCCGAATATTTTCAAACTGTTTTTCTTAAATAAGTGCTAGTAAGGCTTTACATTCAATACTCAAAACGAATGTTCTTCATTTAAAAAAAAAGTCTGCACAACAAAAAAATTTGGGATTTTTTACAAAATGTATAAATCTCAATGCTCATGAGACCATTAGAATTGCAAGCATGGCTATTTTTTACTTTAAGGGATAGGAAATAAAATTTTTGAAGGAATATGTGCTACATCAGACGTCGGTGAATCGACAAAGCAGTGGTACACCTGTAGCAGGATATCAAAGTGCTGTTAACTATTTAGATGTCGCTGTACGATCATCTTGAACTGTCATCATCTTGAACTGGCATCACTTTTTTGTCATGTTGCCAGAAGGCGGTTGGTAAGTTAAGCAGCTCGTGCTTGCAAAGTCCTCCAGATGAGACATTACATCTTTTGTGGCAGGTCTGTTTTTTACAAGAAATTTATATACAAAATAAAGTCGATTATATATTTGATCTTCGAAAACATATTTATTTTACAAATTACATGTCATATTAATTCTCAGAATTAAAAAAAAACAGATTTTATACAATTGAGTTCATAACATAAAATTTATATATATATATATATATATATATATATATATATATATATATATATATATATATATATATATATATATATATATATATATATATATATATATATATATATATATATATATATATATATATATATATATATATATATATATATATATATATATATAAGCAGAAAAGATAGTACAAGTATGAAAGTATTCATAAAATTAGGGCACTTATATATTATAATTGGAAAAGTTATTTCTTTCTCATTAAGATAATAAATTAAAAATATTATGTTCCCCATGTGTTAGTATACATTTTGAACAACAACAGGCACGCTGAGATATTATTGTCAATCCTAAAAAATTACCTTACAGGTTTTTCATGCAGGGGAACTTTCCAGAGGAAATAATACTGCAGAAAATTCCTACAGAGAATTTCATTATCCTCTATAAATGCTTACTTTAATGCATGATTTTCATGGGATTTTGAATTTTCTTTAATTTATACACATAGTCGTATTATATATTCAGTTTTATTTAAAAATTATGACACTTTTGAAATGCCTAAAAGTAGATTCATCTTAGGAATTACAATTGACAAAAACTACATAGAAAGCTCTTTCGTTAATTTAATTTAATACTTCAAATTTTCTATGTTTTAAATATTAAAATGTAAATTTTTTCAATAAACAAGCAAGTGTAACTATTAGACTTGATATCTCCAAGAATGAACACAAAATATTTAATAACATACATGTTTTATCATGAATTTTAATTATTCTAATAATTTTTCTATTATATTTTTTTCACCTCATCAGTCTTAAAACTTTGAATATTTCATATGCACAAACTTGAAGGAAGTTTTTGCTATTAAAAGAAATAACTTAAATAATTGTTTTAAAAATTATTATGCTATGTACAGTTTTACAATATTTTCTTCATACATTTTTTAATTTATTTCAATACGTGCAATCGAAACATTATATAGTTTTATAACACTAAAACTTTTATTCAAATACCTTAGTTTTATTATAAAATTAACTAATAAAAATCATATATTTTTAAAAAAAGAAGAAATAACAGAAATTATTTGCTTAACCATTCTTCAAATGAATAAAATTAAGATTGCATTCGGGGTCTACATGCAGTAAATGAGTGTGCAAAGACACACCATTCTAAAATAATTATCAAATACTTAACTGAAAATATGATTCCAATGGTTCGTATGAGTAAAAATCTATATGCGGCTGCAAGCACATCATAATATAGGAATACAAAATGTTGACATTTCACGTAAGAAAGTCAATAATATAAAGGGATCGTCATGATGAAATTTCTCATGAGAAAAAAGTAAATTCTTTTTAAACATGAACATATTTTAGGGATTAATGCTCAAGAAATTTACTCGAATAACAAAAGAGAAATTCAATATTGAATACTTTTTGTGGAATGTTCAATTTAAGAATTAATTTTTTTACTTTTCAAAAATTAATAGTGAATCACATTCATTCTTTGTTGTAATCATTTCAATTGAATCTGTAATAGGTATCTTTGAACAGTGTATTTAATTTAATTCTCATAAATTTCAAACTTCAGAATTATTCCTTAAATTATTGCTTAAGATTCTTTAAGCAAAATACTTTAATTTCCTTAATTATTTTAAATAGTTTAAATATAAGTGAATTACCGTAGTAAATTTAAGTATACATCTTGCATTTTATATTAAAGCTTAATCCTTAGGAATCACTGAATTTAAATGTTTTTGTAGTTTGCATGAATGGGAATATGTAATTACGCTCAATTTCAACCTTTTGAAGATGACAAAGTTAAAAAAAGAAAAAGTAAGCTTTCTAAACATTACATTGCGTAATTTGCTTATAAGTAAAATTTTAAAACTCTCATGAGACTCAAGAAAAATCAGTCGTTTTAATTGTAATTTTAATAAAATAAACAACGAGAATTATATATATATATATATATATATATATATATATATATATATATATATATATATATATATATATATATATATATATATATATATATATATATATATATATATATATATATATAATCTCTAAGATTTGCAATGCAATTGCTAATTTCAATATTTAGTGGTTTATAGTATGAATCTTGTAATTACTTGTGTGAATTGCATTTTTTTTGTACTATTTGCTCGCATAACCAATATTATATATGTATGTTATCTTGCTTGCGATATTTGCTTTAATATATCTAGCAAACATTTTATTTAATCATTCTTTGTAGCATCCTTGCAGGTGGGGGTGTAGCTTAGTGGTAGAGAGTTTGCTTCGCATGTGAAAGGTATGGGGTTCAGCACCCCACATCTCCAGGTAATCTTTTATAGTATAAAAAAGGAATTTTTGCATTGCAGTTCCTATTAAATGTTACAAGTGCTGAAAAATTCAAAAATAAATTGAATTGAAATCAATAGATTTCTCGTTAGTCGTATAAAAATGGAATCTCCTTCATGTTGTCATATTTTTTAAAAATCAAAAAAACTCCTTTCTCAATTCATTGTTAATAATTTTTATTAAAATTATTATCATAAATATTTCCAATCATATATATGTTTTAACATTTTTAAAAATAACTTATTTTATATTTCAACAAAGTTTAATGTTTAAATACAGATTTTTCCTTGTCCAATATTCAATTATAAAGCTTCAGTTTTTTTTTTTTTTTTTCAGATACCGTGATTTTCTGACTTACTCATGTATTTTTAAATTAAGTTTAACAAGTATTTTTTGTATTGTTTTCTTTCCAGTATCTCACAAATTTACTTAAATTTTAGGTTAGGTTTCATTTCAAAATTTATAGCTTAGTGTTAGTAATTAATTAAACCGTAATTAAAATTTTAATTGAATTTCGCATAAAGTCGTTTTTGCCACGGCTCTTTCTTAAGGGGTGCATGTAGTCTTGTGGTAGGACATCGTTCTTTAGAAAAGAAGGTCTCGAGTTTGATTCCTACAAGTCATAAACAATTGAAGACGGATATTGTACTTCTGCCTTCTTCACACACTTCTGATGGAGTGGGTGCTTATGAGTTTTCCATGTTCCTTACCACGTGGTGCTAGAATATGGTCCATTATCTAGAAAGAAGATGGATGTTAAAAATGATTTTAAAAAAAAAACAGCGCGTGTGGGTTATCTTGTGTAAAATGTTCTGTTTTTAATTGAAATTCGTTTAATAAAATTTTTTTTTCTAATTTAGACATTATTTTGAAATTTTTTCTTGTTATTTTTCAGAGTGTCTGTTTGTTCATATTGTAAAAAAAACCTTAGAGGGTTTATTTTTATAAATATGAATTATTTTAACTCTTAACAATGTTTTATTTAGCTAGAATGATCACTGTCATTTATCATTACTACATCCATAATTATAGAACACCGTTCAGAAGCTTTCTTCGCTTCAAGAACGGAGAAACATTGTTTTTTCTTCCTTTTAAAAGGAACAAAATTAAAAAGATGAAAGTTTATCTTTATAAATTATAAAAATTGGTAAGTAATATTTCTCAAATTATTCTCAAACTATGTATCATTTGGTAAGTAATATTTCAATAAAATAATAGAAAATTTTTAGTTGGCCTATTTTTATAATACTTTTAAGTATATCAGGTTAAATATTTATTTCATGACTTCTGTTTTAATAATGTCAATTGTTTTCTAATTCATTTTATTTACATCAGAAGAACGTATTATGAAAAATTTCTAACACATCTTTTACTAAAATTAATACTTTTTTGTATACTTGTAGTGATTTTTAAGACGTGAAGAAGAGTTAGATAAAACAAAAGCTATTGTTATACAAACGATATTATTATTATAAAAAATTTTTAGATTTGAGTTTAAACATATAAAGTATTCTTTTTACACTGAATTTCAACTAACAATAGTTCTTTTTTCTAATTTTGATTTTATTTTGAACATTTTCTTTGTTGTTTTTCTGTGAGCAAAACAGGAATTTACATTTGGCTGTGATTGTTTCTTATGTGTCATTGTAGAAAATTTAATGTTCAAGACATTCACAGATAATAAATAAAAAAATTTAAAATATTTTTAAATTTGGGTCACTGATGTATAATAATGAGTTTCTTCTGAATTTCTTCACATAGTTTAAATTAATGTTTCAGTTATTTTGTTCTTTTACTTTTTCATCATATTTACAGTTAGAGTATCAAATGTATTAAATATTCTTTCTAAATAGAATTTAATAGAAACTTCAGTGCTCAAAAAACTTTATCCAAATATTTTATTCAAAAATGTTTTTTATTAAACTTTTTCGAATAATTTTAAGTCATTAAGTGCTGATTTTACACAAAAATCATCATACAGGGTATACAACTGTAACCCAAAACTTGCAAAAAGAATTTATCTTATCTAGTTTAAATGACAAAAATCACATTTAATTATGCATTTTAATGATATATTATTCAGTTTTAACTTTATTTTATAAATAGAATTTAATGGAAACCTTACTTCTTACAAAATTTAAGTTAAATATTTTATTCAAAAATATATTTTTATAAAATTTTTGTGAGAATCATTAAGTACCATTGTTAGATTGTTAGATAAGAACTTTATGATGTAGAAATAAGAGTTGAGACTTGCGTCGTTTAGTATAAATTTCAAAATGCAGAAAATAAAATTCGTTCTAATTTAATGAAACTCAAAATGGAGATGTTGAAGATTGAACTCCAAGCCTTCCACATGCGAAGCAAACGCTCTACCACTGAGTTACATCCCCAGGTGACATAATGTTGCGTTGCATTTTCATATAAAAAAAAATTATAACATTTATTTAATATCAGACACTTACTTAACTTCAGTTTAATGGGTGTTCTTACGGTAAATTTGACGCAATATGCTTCAATTCAAAGAACAAGATTGTAAGATGAGAAATTTGTAATTTGAATAATATGAATTAAGCAATGTATCGTTTTAGATGAGATATTTATAATTGTGTAGTTAAATGTGTTAAGCAAGGTATCGTTTTGTATAACATTATAAAATGCAGAAAATAAATTTCCTTTCTAATTATGGACACATTTGATAGAGAAGTGGGAGTTTAAAAACCATGTCTTTCACTACTACTGACCACTGAGCTACAGATACATTAACACTCTTTACTTTCAGCTACATCAATAAGTCTGGAACGAAACATTTATGTATAAATTCAGTAAGAAATATAATAAATAAAGATAAATTATTTGATATTAAGCGAAATGTTTAGACAGAATTTGAAAAAGATGCCAATTAACCCCATCGAAGTGGATAATTTTAGGAATATATGTTGTTGAGTCTTAAAAAAATTAGTTTTACAGTGCATCGTTTTTGTTATATTATTTCATTTAAAAAATATACTTTCCTTTTATTGAATGAATCATAAATTTTATATGTGGAGAATTGAAACTTTGGTCTTTCAAATGCAAAGAGACCTTTGTACCAATGATATACATTCCTTTATCAGAAAAAAATTTTACTAATTCTGTAAAAAACAGAAAAAAAACTGTAGAAAAACGTAATTTAGTCTCAAATGAAATGGTTGTCCATGAATGCATCATAATACCATTGATTTATATCGAAAGTACATGATTTAAAGTTGAGAAATTGTTAGTTGCTTAAAAGATGAATAATGGTTTGCATAATTTTTAAAAACTATTTTGAATTCAAAAACAATACATTTTTCTATGTAATGTAAGAATCAACGGGGATGGTATTGATTTAAGTTGTAGTCCTATCACAAACGAAGCTTACATATTTCTTGTGATTCTCATATTTTTTTCCGGTGCAGAATATTTAGTTACAAAGTTATTGAAAATCACAAACAACTTTATAGAAAATAAAGTCAGCTTAGTTAGTTTTTTACGAAATGTTAACGTAAAGTGAATCATTACATAGATAATTTCTATAGGAAATGCAAGATTTGAAGTTAATAAATGATTGTATAAAAGATATAATCCTTCAAAATTTCTTATTACATTCCTTTAACTTTATTTTTGACATGCAGGGAAGACATATATCTAAAGATCGCGTAATTCCTCAAATTTATGGATTTCAGACAAGAGTGTTTAATTTGCATAGCTGACCATCTCCCTCCTGACAAACAAGTATTCCTATTCTTTCCTTGAACCTATTCTTTGTTTTTATTGTAAATTATACAATACAAAGAATAAGTTCTTTGTATTGTATAATTTTGCTTTATTCTTATCAGCGATTTTTTCAAATATCAACTTACTTGTTTTATTGTTGAATCTTATTTTATTTATACTGGCATATCTTTTTTAGCTGCTTGTGCTTGGTTAGATTGATAATAATATATATTAGTTTGTATATTATTTTATCAATTTTAATTTGCATACTGTATTTATTGCTTAAAATTGTATTTACTTTATATAATATATAAATAAACATATATTAGTTTTTATTCCATTCTTTCACGTATCTTTTATAATCTTTTACATTTTTGAATGTGGTATATAACTAAGCATCTAAAACTAATATGTTTTATATTTTTCATATAAATTATATGAATTCTAAAAAAATGCAGCTCTTTCACTTCATTCAATCAACAATTCACTCGTTTTTTTTTGGGGGGGAAGGGATTTTAACGTGTTTAAAAATCTTAGACATAAAAACTTATATCTTTATTTAATTTTTAAAAATTTTCATATATTAGTAAAAACTTTGATGAGGTTGTTCAAGAATATAATAACTAGTTAATGTTTAATGCGTGGAAAATGTAACATAAGTACATTAAATTGAAAGAATTTAAAATTTATTTATTGTAATACAACTTTGGGCTCTTTTTGTGGGTAAATAAATAAATGAAAAGCATTTCTGTTGAAAGTAACAACATTTGCTATACAGATATCTTTAAATCAGACACATCTTTATTAAGCATGAATTAAAGACGTTTCTTTATTTGACAAATTAATATTCTTATATTGCTAGTACACTTAGATTAGTTTGCAATTCTTTAGCTTGGGTTTCTTTCACAACAGTGCAAATAGTGACGCCAGAAACGTGATTGTACCTTAAGCAAATTATATCACAAACTGATATCCAATTCAGGAAATTAATACGCCATTTTTATATGAAATAACTATTTTATAGCTGACAATCTTCATCAAAGTTTATTGTGCTTATTAATGAATTGCCATTTTGGAATTTAAATACTAAATCAAAAACATTTAGGAAAATTTTATCCATTTTACATTGAAATCTATGAACTCTCTTCAATTCATAATGAAAAATATAGTTTCAAATAATTAATGTTGTGCTGAATATCATTAGCAGATTGCTGAGTATTAACAACAGGATTACGTCATATTACGCAGAGGGAATGGAAATTGTCATTTCTCTCTCTCTCTCTCTTTGGAAAATTTATTATTTATCGGATACATAATATTTTTATATATTATTTTTGTAATATGAGAGAATATTTATTATTTTACGTTATATGGGCTTATTGTAGCTCCATTCTTTTTAAATGTTCTTTACGAAGTGGAAGGTTCTACTTGAAATTAGAAGGTTCTTGTTGAAATTAGAAGGCTCTTGTTGAAATTAGAAGGCTCTTGTTGAAATTAGAAGACTCTTGTTGAAATTAGAAGGTTCTAGTTGAAATTAGAAAGTTCTTGCTGAAATTAGAAGGTTCTAGTTGAAATTAGAAGGTTCTTGCTGAAATTAGAAGGTTCTAGTTGAAATTAGAAGGTTCTAGTTGAAATTAGAAGGTTCTTGTTAAAATTAGAATATTCTAGTTGAAATTAAAATGTTCTAGTTGAAATTAGAAGGATCTAGTTAAAATTAGAAGGATCTAGTTGAAATTAGAAGATTCTTGTTGAAATTTGAAAAAATATATTTATTAATGCATTTCTGCATGTGTATTGTAAAGTGCATGAAAAAAATCTTGATTTTGACAGTTGTGACTTATGAGTACGACCATGTTTCTAAAAAATTCTTTTCGAATAATATTGCCGAAATTTTTTTAAAATAAGCTTTACCGCATCTTCCTTCTCTTACACATATTGTTATATGCAAATGTATATAACATTATGTAAAAATAATCTTACGCAATATGGTTAGTGTAAGCTTTATGTTCCAACATGCCCTGCATACTTCGATGTAAACGATGCGGTGTTTGACTATAATCATTGTTCAATCAAATTTGAACTTTCTGCATTGGGATCTATTAAGGGGAGTGATTGTTATTTTTACAAGTTTTTTTTTCTCTCGCAACAGGTGAATACGGCAGAAAGTCTATGAAAATTCGTTTGAAAAGCAACACGAAATGTTCATCATAATATTTTACACTATCCTTTAAGTTTACACTTATAATAAAAGAATGTGCTTATGATAAACATGTGGTGATTAGAAATATGTATATGATTTAGACTGTATAGTTCATTTTTTAATTTAAAACTTTTAATTTAAAAAGATTATTGAAAATTGAATATAATCAGTTTCTAATAAAAAAATTCATTACATTGGATTTTTTATTTTTTGCATAAATGGTGGCGCCATCTATCACTCGTGCATTATACTTTCCAAATTTTAATCCAGTCACAAAAGAGAAAATATTTTCTGAAACTATTTATGATTAAATGTGCATGTATATAATTCAATGTGTTTTTGCCTACCTTTTTACCTTCTTTCGTTTTATAAATTTTTTCAACTTGTTCTTTTTTAACCTATGTTAGAGAAAAAATTTTTTGCAGTTTTATAATAGTTTTATAAAAATGTTCTTGATAGATTTTAAAAGTGAGATAAGAAGGACTTTTTTTTAAATAGAAAGTATTTCTTTTAGTTTATTTTTTATAAAGCTTGGAAAAGCGAGTAAGGTTCTTTAATAATAAAAATAACTAGTTCCCAGTTTATAATTTTTTTTCAATAATCTTATAAAATTTCAATCAGATCTAGCATTCAATTAATTTGATAAATACATCAAACAAAATAAAAATTTCCATTTAATGAATTCAAAAATAAAAAATAAATATGTTAAAACAAAAAATCTTCATTTTATAATTAAATATAGTGATCATGTTTATTAAATACTGCTTTTAAAAATATTTAACATACTGTTTATATATATGTAAAATCTAAATCATTTGTTAGAAATACACAAAAATAGCAAATTATATTCAGAATGTATGTATTCAGAATAGATAAAAGCAATTGTAGTTTACTCATTAAAATTTTAATAAAATACCAAATTTTCTATTTCTGATTTAAATATTATATAACCAATGAGATAATATATTTTATAATAAAAATTTGTAGTTTTAAAATAAATTTATTATTTGTAATATTTTAACTATTTGTTGAAAAAAGTTTTATCTGTTCTTATTATTCTTCTAAGAATATTATTTCTATTTTTACAACATATTTATTTTAAGGGTAGTTTAAATATCTTTTAATAATTTAAATTTATTAAATTTCATCAGCAACTGGCAATTTTCAGTACATTGGTAATACAACAGTTCAAAATCGGAATATATGTATATATATATACTTTTTACTTCTTCATTTATTTATATCTTATTTCACTTAAATTTTGTATACAATAAAGCACTTGGAAATAATACTAGAGAAAGTATTCGTTCGAAGAGAGAAGTGATTCGTTTCGATTATACGAATTCTTCTGAGTAAATATGAAGAAAAAAGGTATAAGTGGAGGTGCGGGGGATCGAACCCCGGGCCTTTCACATGCAAAGCGAACGCTCTACCACTGAGCTTTACCCCCTCACGGTAGGTTGATGCAAGTACTTTAGTGTACAAAATTCAATATTAAAAAGATTTTTTTACTGCTTTTAATTTTAAGCGATTATATTAAAGAGTGGTATCAAAATCTTAAATCATAAAAATTGCTTTTAACTAAAAGAATTTGAATAGCCTAACTAAGTATTGAAAATGTATTTTCACGGCTTTTTTTAAGCCTTAGATTTTTAAAGCAGCTGTTGCAATGATAATATGGCATCAAATTTTATGTGCAATTAATTCGTATGCTAGATTTTGTTAAGTGAACAAAAATATTTCGAACCATATTTCAAATTAAATTGAATGATATTTGGTATCTTTTCATTTTTGATTAAATTACAAATATACGAATAGAATTTTGAATATAGTGTATTTGTTGCTTTTGTTATTTTAATGTTGCGCTCTATTATTATTTGAAGAAATAAAAAAAATGTGCTAAGTTTCTTACTTACTAAACTAATTAAGAAATTTCTTAATGTTTCTTTAATTAATTAGTAAATTAAATAATTAATTAATTTACAAAGCTTTTTATGTTAAACAATTGCTTTTTACAGTTACAAATATAGGCAAACTTAATTGCAAGAATATTGGATAATTCAAATGTTTGCAAAATAGCTGTAAATCTCATTATGGAAGCTGATTCATTTATCATTTTCGAAGCTATAGTATGTCCATCATATTTAAAGTTTTCAAAGGAAAAAATTAAATAACTAAAGAAATTAAATTCAGAATATATTTTTAAAATACTGAAACTATCCTAGATGCACTTTCTTATCAATGAAAAATAATTTTCTTATAGTATTGATAAAAAGAGTTAAATTCGGATCAACATTATGCTGTTGCAGCTTGTTTTAGAGTGTTTTTTATACAAAGAAAAATCTAAATCAGAACTTAATCATTAAATTTATGCATAAGAAAATAGGAAAAATTTCCTTTTAAAATGTCATTCTTTGAGAAAATCTTCTGCAGCAAATATTTTTTCTTTCTATATTATCTGATAAACGCTGAAATGTAAAAGAAATTATCTGCATCTACTGTCAGCTCAGATTATCATACAATATTTAATATAAATTGCAATGCTCTTAGTGAAAACATAAAAAAAAGCTCACAACTATAAAATTATTGTATTACGTATATTTTCAGCAGTTTCGATTGAAAAATAAATTGAATAGTAATCCATTTTTATAATTAGATTTAAATAAATGCATCCATGAATAAGTGTATAGCTTTAAAAATTAAAACTATCACAACCATTAGGTTAGCAGATCATGTTTCATTGGCTAAGAGAATCTCCATCAAGTTTTACCTTACCGCCCCCGCCTTTTTATAAGTGGGACGAGTTTCAAATTTCTGATCATTTGTCATAATTACAGTAATCTTATGATAATCAATTTCAGCCATTATTACCTACAAATTTCTAGTTAGTGAATAGAAGCCACTAGAAATGCACTAAGTCATTTATTATCTAATATATTCTTGGAACCGTGTACCTTTACGTGTACCTTCCTGGGGCTTGAGCAGCCACCAGGCGCGTCGGCAGGTGGTGGATCGCCGAATGTCCTGTAGGAATGACAGGATAGCCTTGAATATAGAATCAGAGGCTGTGAACCAGCTCCCGTAAACCCTGGTGTTATGCGATCCGTGCCTAGGGCTAATTGACACCGCGGTATTGGTGTCTTAACGGAGCCTCAAGTTGCCTGGCGAACTTCTAGAGTAATTTGCCTTGCCCAGTAACTCAGGCAACGCTGGGTGGACTTATATTACCTGAGCTTTTTAATTGTTATCTTGTGGCTGAAAAGACACAAGAAATAACAAACATTTCTGCATTTGCAGGTGAAGCCTCTGAAGTAGACCTTGCTGAAAAAGACAAGGGAACTCAGAGGCAATCTTGTAAAGGGGCAGCAATGAATCCTTCACTTGAGGTAGAAATGACCTCCAAACCATCTTCTTCTGGTGAAGCTATCTCTAGCATGACTGACTTTCTGACCAGATGGGACTGTTTCAGCAAGACTCTATCTGCTGGAAATGTCATACGCAAGAGGAAACGGCAGAGCATATCATTTACGAATGTGAGGCTCTTGCCCTCCCTAGATTAACTTCTTTAGGCATCATCCATACTAGAGAGTTACACCTAGACTCCATTAAAGGGTTATCGGACTTTATTAATAAAGTGGGTGACCTGAGCAACTGGAACTAGGAAACATTGGGTTTGGAGTTGATGGAACAAAATGCTAATAAAAGCAGAGGTGCCCAATGACATACAAATCCAATTCTAAGAAGAAGAAGAAGAAGACCTAATATATTGAGAGGCAAAAAATAAACAATGTAGAATTCCTAATAAATAATAAAATAACTCTTAAAAAATCAATTTCTTTGTGGTGGTATAACTCTTGTAACATGAAAATAAATGTCATAGAAGAGGGCTATATAATATACAGTAATTGCACTATAGATTTCTTTCTCCTTTCAAGTATTTAAATTTCACCTGATCAAATTTCCATCGGACAGTTGAGAGAGACGAGCTATAGTACAGCAGTTGCACCACGGATTTTTTTATCCTTTTGAAAAGATTTCCATCGGGCAGGTGAAGGAGAGACGGCTACTTTGGTTTTTCAGAAATTATTTTTCACACAAATTTACAAATTTACTTTTAAAAATTATAATCCTCTCGACGAAATAGCTATTATATATATATATATATATATATATATATATATATATATATATATATATATATATATATATATATATATATTTGTATATGTATATATTGCAGTTTATATAATGTTATAAAATTTATTGGAAGTTTGGAATTTTGAAATTTAAGCAACATATCTCTAAAAAGGAGAAACAGTAGCGAATTGAAATGCAAATGTATAATTTGTAATGCAAGCGAAATGTTTAGTTCTAGAACACTAAAAATAAAAGCAATGACTATCTTTACATGCATTTCATGCATACTATTATATTTTTAGAAATCATTCAGAAATTAATTTTATTACCTTAATATCAAACTTGAAAGATGCAAAATGATATTTGCCAGATTCTGAGTTTTATATTGAGCACTTTTCTTTAAGTGTCTCGCTTTTCCTACAGGTATAAATGTATAGAGTGGTATTTATGCATTTGGTAAACGGTGTCTAAATTTTATAACATATTACAGAAGAGATATGACCACTGAAATTTGAACATGTATATGCCCAATGAACATAATTTACACGATGAACCACTCATCATCATCATTCATGGCCTTCCAACCCAGAATAAGCCGAGGCCTTCTGAACAAGTTTCTTCCAGCCACCTCTGCCGGCAGCCAAACTCCTCCAATTTGTATTCTCAAGGACCCTACAATCTTCCTCGACTGCATGCATCCATTTCAGCTTGGGTCTTCTTTTTCTAATGCCGATGGGGTTTGCTAAGAAAATTTCCTTAAGGATTTTATTGTCTTTCATTCTGATAACATGTGTTCAATCCATTTAAGGTGGCCTATTTTAATGTGATGCATAACGTTTGGCTCCTTGTACAATTGGTAGATATCTACATCAGAGATTCTGCGAAAGACACCTTTTTCTTTTGTACTTCCAAAAGCACTTCTTGAAATCCTGCGCTCAAACAGGTCCAGCAGCCTCTCCTCTTTTATTGTCAAAGTCCAGGTCTTTGAAACTGAGGTCAAAGCAGGACGGATAAGCGCCTTATAGGTAAGTAACTTCGTTTTTCGTGATAAAAGTTTAGTTTTCATAAATATCTTAGGCCAAAAACAGAGCTTCATAAGCTGTAGCTAAACGTCTTCTTAACTCTGGGAGAATGTAATTATTTTTATTAAATACTAAACCGAGATAAACAAATTCAGTAACTATTTCACAAATTTATAGCCCCAAGACTAACCACTATTGCAGTGAAAAAAGAAATATCTGTTAAAGAATTTTAGTCTTATTTAATCTTGCACGTGTTATAGCTTTTTAAACCAAATAAATAATACTTAACTTTTTACTTTTCTGAAATAGTGACGTATCATAATAATACTTTTGTCTATATTTTTCTGCTTATTACTTAACTGTGATAAAAATAAATTAACAATGAATAAAACATTTCCTATTTGTTATTGGATATAAAACACTTAGAGTCTTCAGTATATGAACATCGAAAAACTTCTTAGATGTGAACGTTTTGAAAAAAAGAATGTCATTTCTCTTTTCTCATAAATTGTTCTTGCAATGCATCAAATTTATTTTTGTTAAATTCAATTACTTTTTTCAATTTAGGTCATATTTTTCTTGACCATTTTAGAACTTACTCAAAATGAAAACTATTTTATTAATGCAAAAAAAAAAAAAATCAAAGTTAAAATCTGAGATTATATTTACTTTCTTCAAGATTATTTCTATATATATATATATATATATATATATATATATATATATATATATATATATATATATATATATATATATATATATATATATATATATATATATATATATATATATATATATATATATATATATATATATATATATATATATATATTTATATATATAAATATATATATATATGTATATCTTAATTGAGTCAATTTTATTTTTTATTTTAAATTAATTATCAGTAAAATTTTCTTTTTATAAAATTCAAATTGACTTTCTAAAATCAGATTTCAGCTAAGAATAATAAATTACAATCATATATTTTAGGACACTAAATATAAATTAAACTTGGTTTTTTTATACTAATTTATTTCTTTTTATATACATGTTAAATAAATTTAAATGCAATTATCTATTAACTCATAGCAGATGAAACTTAATGTCAGCACAATTTTTAACATATTATTTATATAACATTCTTAAATAATTTAAGTAAATTTACTAGAAAAAAACTTTTTTTAATTATTTTACAAATTTCTATCAATTTTAATTATACTTTTACCCACTTTTGATTAAGGACGTTGATAGTAAAAAGTTATGATAGACAATGATGCATCAAAATTAGCACAATCTAAAATATAATTATTTATGATAATAATATAATTATTTATATGATAATACGTGAAATAAGGCTAACTGTCTTAATGTGTTTAGTGATTGCTAATTTTAGAACCATTATTTTACTACTTATTATTTATTCGAGTTAGGCTTTGAAAGTCACGAATTTATCAACAATAATTATGATTTATTTTGTCTTGAGAATCTTATCAATATTCAATATTTTTCTTTCATTGACTTATGATGAATACAAAAACTTCTGCTTCTTGTTAAATATAATTGTATCAAACATTTTATTAAAATGATTTTTTCATTTTGTTATTAAAATAAAACTTAACTAGAATCAGAACGCTGAAGCTTGAATCTGACCACCATAAGCAAAAAACTGGTAAAAGAAATTTATTATTATTGAATTATACTTTTATTAATATCTCCGGTGCAGGTGGGGGTATAGCTCAGTGGTAGAGCGTTCGCTTTGCATGTGAAAGGCCCGGGGTTCGATCCCCCGTACCTCCAGGCGGTTTCTTTTGTTTTGCTGAATGAAAATTATATTAAATAAAGTGCAAATTTGTATTTTTTTTTAAATATTTTTCACGTTTGCCATTTGAATAAATTTCATTTTTTTAAGTTGTTTTTGAATTTTCTTTTAAATTTTAATTATGCTTAATTTAATTTAAATTGTTATGTATATTTAAATACATTAATATTCAGTTTTTAAAAGTTTTTCAATAAATTCAATGTAGAGACAAGTTATGAAATTTTAAAATTTCCTTATTGTATGAATGTCATTTTGCTATCGGAATTATTAAAAGTTCTAGAAAATTCACCGCACATTGTGAATTTATTTAACGCATTAATGAACGGTATGAATTGTAGCAATTTCACTCCAAAATGCAGGATAATATAAATCCTATCATAATGAAATTACATGAGTAAGTTATTATCTCTTATATTTATTTCAATATTTCTTAATTCCTATAATATGTGATTACCGCTGATATTTATTTCAATATTTCTTAATTCCTATAATATGTGATTATCGCTGATATTTATTTCAATATTTCTTAATTACTATACTATGTGATTATCGCTGATATTTATTTCAATATTTCTTAATTCCTATAATATGTGATTACCGCTGATATTTATTTCAATATTTCTTAATTCCTATATGTGATTACCGCTGATATATATTTCAATATTTCTTAGTTCCTATAATATGCGATTATTGCTGTTACTTATCTCAATATTTAAAAAAATTCATATTTTTTAACCGAAGTGGATCTTCTCTAATTAAAAATGTAAAAAAATTAATTTCTTACTTAAAATTTGGATACGTACAAAGTACTTACTTTATATCAAAAATATATAAATATTTCAAAGAACGTAAATTAAAATATTATATTTCGCGTGCCTTTTTTCTAATATATGCGCGCGCATTGCAAATCAGCCGATTTGTTTGCGCACAATAATATGACACACTGAGCTTGAAGACTTCTCAATAAAAATAAATAAGGAATTAAAATTTTTTATCTAAAAAGTTTCTGAGACAGTTTTCATTGAAATCATTTTTTTAATTAAGAAAGACTTAAAATGCAATTTTTAGCTTTAATATTATTTAATTATATGATCCGCTTTTGAAATAAATTTTGCGTCAAAAATTAAGGTATGTAATGCCGATCAAAAAACTCAATTAGCTACATAATAACTTTAAAAATAAATAAATAGATAAAATTATATTAAAAACTTGAATGAAACTAGAAAAATGAGTTACTTTTCATCTTGAAAACGCACGACAGTTTTCTATTAACCGTTACAATAATTAAATTGCTCTTAAGATATCAATACGTTGCCTTTTATTTCTATCCAGAAAGCATTCCTTACTTTTATTATGAAAGTAATCCTAATTGAAAAATTGAAAATTTATTTACAACACAAAAAAGAAAGAAAAAAATCGAAATTAATCACATGTATCTAATGATATGCATTTTTCACCACACGCACCTTTTGCAGAAAATCTAAGTTAAATATAATCTGTAGCTGATTTTATTTCATTGCAGCTGAGCATGAGGGGGTATAGCTCAGTGGTAGAGCGTTCGCTTTGCATGTGAAAGGCCCGGGGTTCGATCCCCCGTACCTCCAAGTTCTTTTTTTTTCTTTTAATTAAGAAATTTGATTCATTTCATACTGGTATTATTACTGGTACAGTATTTGAATATTACTATTAGTGACGTAAAAATAAAAACATTTTCTCATCAAAAATCACCTACATTTGGATTTTGTAAATATTTTAAAATATAACATTTATATGGACATTTTATTAAATCGAATCTTATGCAGCCTCTTTTAGTATCAGCTGTGGTATTAATTTTTTATTTTTTTTTTTTTTATTTTTAATTTTTGAGTAGTGAAGTTTGAAATAAGTTCGAAGCATCGTTTTTATAGCCAACGATCCTAGTACGCAAGACTGATCCATCCGCACGTAAGTCAAAGAAATGATTACTTGTAGAGAAAGATTTTTACCTCTGTATTCAATGTTTTCCTTAAAATTTATATCTTTAATTTAAGCAAGTGACTTAAATAATGAAAAATTTTCTCACTCACTCTTTACTTAATAAATATGAAATATTAAGGAAAATTATAATTTTCATTTCTCAAAAAATCATCTCTCATAAATAGTTTGTTACCTTACAAAGAGCTAAATGATCATTTGCTTAGCATTTGATAAAATGATGATTTAATATGAATTGCTACAATTATAAGCATAAAAACAATATTGCAGAATTTTTATCCATTATTAATAAAAATGTTTATAATCAAGCTCAATATATTTATTTTCTTTTTAGCTGTTAAAACATTCTATTTTTTTCATCAAGTATTGTTTGCTTGTTTTATATACACTATACAAGCTAAATATATTCTTTAATTGGATGCGATAGTTTTGGTCGCTAGTAGTAAATAATCAAATGGAAAATTCATAAGCATTATAGAAGCTAAATATAATTTGTTCAATCGCATACTAGTTTTGATCGGTAGTAAATAATAATTACATTTATATTCGAAGAAATATATTATTATATTTTTAAAGTTATGATGTAACTGATTGAACTTTTTGATTGGCATTATATATTTCAATTTTTGGCACAAAATTCATTTCCTATGTGGATCATATAATTAAATAATGTTAAAGCTAAAAATTTATTTTGAACCATTTCCTTTAAAAAATTTGATTTCAATAAGCTTCATTTCAACTATTTATTAAATAAAAACTTCTTAATATATTTTATTTATTTTTATAGAATAAATGAGAAATTTTCAAGCGCCATGAGTCATATTATTATGCGCACTGTATACCTAGAGTTAATAGCAATGAAATGTGGAAAAACATTAAATAAAATAGAATTTGGAGAAATATTAACACTGCAATTAATTTACAATATATATAAGTATGAAAATATTCTATTTTTTCTATGTTCTCAGAATTATACTGAACCCATATTCTGCAATGTGGGTAGATACCCAATTATTATAAAACAGTTTTTTCTGAGAAAAAATGTGCATCAATAAAATTATAATGACAGCTGGGAAATTGGAACCAAAATAATTCACTAAATTTTAAGTATAGAATCAGCATAGTAAAAAATTAGATTCAGCTCCTTTAATTCTTTAAGCAGAACAAATGTCGTTGGTCTAAGACTCCTCCGATAGATGGAACCACCAGAAGATCCACTATCTCAATTTTGGCTTTGTTCTGGAGGGGGAGACATTGAAGGCGGAAGGGGTGACAAGCACAAACAAAAATTTGAAATTTCCTGTTGACTGGTATAATGGGCAAAAATGTAACTAATCACGTACTATTGTCATTAAATATTTACCAATAATTATTTATTTATAATTTTACAACAATAACAATATTTTATTCAATTCTGTAACTTGAGCTTTGATATTCAAGAATTATATTATAAGATTCTTGGAAACTCTGAGAAGGACATTTCCAAGGCTTAATTTTCGATTGTCCACATCCAACTGACATAAAATTAATGGAAATATATATTAATTTTTAGAATTGCTCTTAAATTAGGATATTTTTTATAGTCATTAAATTGTAAATGAAATCAATTTTGTTCAAATAAGAAGCATTTTCTGATTTTATTTTAGAAAAACCTTTATTGTTTAGTATAAATAATGATGCATGACTGTATTAGCATTAAATTTTTAAAAAAAATTATATATTTCCTTTTCTCTATTTTGTTGACTTTGTAATGCACATAAGTTAATATTAATTTTTCTAAAATTCATCCAACAATTAATCCAAAAATAGTTATTATGTTAAAGTTTTGGGTTCTCAATTAAGACAGATTAAATTCAATTCATCACTGTCTTTTTAAATTAATTTACATTGAATTATAAGAAATAACTCAAATAGAAATATTCAAAGTATTCTTTTAAGTTTCAAAACGAAAGTTTCAGTAAATTAAATTTACATGATATAGAAATATACAATTTGAAAATGTTATGAAATATTAAGAAACTTAACTTCTAAATCAAAAAATCATTTTTAAAGTATTTATTAAATAAATTTCTGATAAGCAGATTTTTTATTGAGAGATAATTTTGATCTATTGAACGCCATAAGGACCTGTTACCTATGAAACAAATATTAAGCAAATATATCCATTAAAAAGTAGTAGAATTTTAAAACATTTTAAACTATTGTAATAAATTTTTTCAAAAAAATATTCTATATTAAATATATGTAAAAAATATAAAATTCATTTCCCGCACAACATGAATTCAAAGAAAATAAGCACGTGTTGCTCGAATGTGGTTCGAAACACTTTACAAGTTCTTTTGTGAATGGTTTTGCCATAATTTTAGTGTCTGTGACGTCATTTTATATCAAGCTAGCAAATCGTTCATTTGTGACTAGTAATTATGCACATAGCTTATGTGAACTCGCTTGCGTAGGAACAACAGCCTCTGACCCAAACTGAAAAATATAACAAATAAAATATAAAATATCTAACAAACTTAACTAGAAAAATTTCAGCTGAAATATTTCAAAGTAAATAAGAAATTACAAAAGCTTAAAGATTTTAATGATTCCAAAATTTTCACATAATGAATTCTTATTCTTATTTTATATATATATATATATATATATATATATATATATATATATATATATATATATATATATATATATATATATATATATATATATATATATATATATGTATATATATATATATATATATATATATATATATATATATATATATATATATATATATATATATATATATATATATATATATATATATATATATATATATATATATATATATATATATATATATATATATATATATATATATATATATATATATATATATATATGTATATATATATATATATATATATATATATATATATATATATATATATATATATATATATATATATATATATATATATATATATATATATATATGAAATTCATCTTAACATTAATATATTTGTAAATATATGTATATATATATTAATGTTAAGATGAATGTGTGTAAGGTAGTAATATTTAATGTGACATGTTTTTAGAATTCAAATAAATAAATAAATAAAACATTACCAAACTAAAAATATAAAATTATTCTGTGTCGGGTACCGAAAAATTCATAACAAATGTAGAGCTTTTGAGCTTATCCTTGAGCAATATTAGACTTAAGATTGAAGTAGAATACTCAGACCTGAAAACAAGGTTGGAGAAGCAGGATATAGAGACCCTGGGTCTTTCACTCGCAAATGCGAACCCTTCCTCCCTGAACTATACCCCTACATGGAAATCTTAATAAAAACAAAATAATCTTACTGTTGGCTCTTTAAACAATATTAAGCCTAAATTAAAATTGAAAACTCCGAGGTTACAGCAAAAAAAAAAAACTGTCGGTTGGAGGTGCGGG
Source organism: Latrodectus hesperus (assembly GCA_037975125.1). NCBI lineage: Eukaryota > Metazoa > Arthropoda > Arachnida > Araneae > Theridiidae > Latrodectus > Latrodectus hesperus. Next base: position 41,228 of record JAJQOW010001462.1, read on the forward strand.
GGATCGAACCCCGGGCCTTTCACATGCAAAGCGAACGCTCTACCACTGAGCTACACCCCCACTGCAGATATTATCATAAAGTTCATTCATATTGCAACAAGGTTTTGCTTAATCTTGAATCTCTTCCAACAGGTGTGTTTGCTGAAAATCACATGCTACTAAATACAAATACTATTACATTTTGCACTCGGAAAAAAGAGAGTAAATATTTCATTTCTTACAGCGATAATTATTTATATTTTGATATATTAAGATATTATCTCCTTTCACATAGTTATACAAAATAAACAAATGAGTTTCAATTTCCTCTTAAATGTTACTTGGACTTTGAGAGGAAATTGTTGTATCTGAAAATACTAAATATTTTATTAAATTTTCCTAGTACTGTCTTTTATACAGTTTTTGTAGTTTACATATTTAAAAATTCACTTCGAAACAATAAATTAGATTGAGTTGTGTTGGTAATAATTTTAATTCTTAAGATTTTAATGTTTTCCACTTTGTTTATGTAAGAAAATTAAATTAAAATTGATATTATTTAGATATCAAAACTTACGGTTTTAAATGAATATATAATAAATATTAAATTTGAAATAAATTATTTAATGAAATTTATCTGAATTTTTCATTAAAAATATTTAAATTTTTAATGGAAAATTTTTTTTAAATCTCTATTTCTTGAGAAGTTTTATAAAAAATAATGGTAAATATTCATTTAAAACCTCGTGTGCTAGTTATACAATGTTATTCAGATCATTGCTTTTCAGTGGGAAAATAAACATACACAGTGTTAACGATGGAGGGTAAATTTCAAAAAACGGGAAAAATTTTGATAACAACTAAAAATTAAAATGCTACGAAATTGAAAGCAAAGAACGGATCGAAGAAGCGATAAATCAAACTTGGTCCTTTCATATACAAAATGTATACAATTTCTTTGCATGCCTTTGTATAAGGGTGTTAAAATGAATTATTCGCACAATTTTTATCATTTCGTTACTTTTTTTTGCCAAAATAATGTATTTTTAAGTATCCACTATAGACTGAAATGAAAAGACATTTTTCAACGACATATTAAATACTTGAATGAAACTAGAAAAATGAGTTATTTTTCATCTTGAAAATATAACAGTTTCCTATTAACCGCTACAATAATTAAATTGCTATTAAGATATCAAAACGTTGCTTTTTATTTCTATCCAGAAAGCGTTCCTTACTTTTAATATGAAAGTAATCCTTATTGAAAAATTTAAAATTTATTTACAACACAAAAAAAAATTCGAAATTAATTACATTTATCTAATGATATGCATTTTTCACCAAACGTACCTGATGCAGAAAATCTAACTTAAATATTATCTTCAGCTAATTTCACTTCATTAACGCTTTATAGGAGTGGGTGTAGCTCAATTGGTTGTGCGTTCGCTTTGCTTGTGGAAGGCCCAAGGTTCGATCCCCCGCACCTGCTGTCGGTGTTATTTGTTTTGCTGACTAATTTTGCCACTGATGAAAAATTTATTAAACAAAGTGAAAATTTATATTTCTTTAAATATTTTTCATTTCTCATTTGAGTGACCTTTCAATTTTTTTTATGAATTTTTTTGAAATTTTAATCATGCCTAGTTTAATTAAAAATGTCATGTATAATTAAATGCAATTACATTCAGTTTTTAAGAACTTTTCAATATAGAGACGAGATATGAAATTTTAAAATTTCCTTATTTTATGAAAGTCATTTTGCTATTGGAACTAAATTCTAGAAAATTCACCTCCCATTGTGAATTTATTTAACGCATTAATGAACAGTATGAATTGTAGCAATTTTGCTCAAAAATTCAGAATAATAAAAATCCTATTATAATGTAATAATATGTGCAAGTTATTATCTCTGATATTTATATATTTCGATACTTCTTAATTCCCATAATATGTGATTATCGCTGTTACTTATCTCAATATTTCATAAAATTGATATTTTTTAACCAAAATAAATCTTTTCTGATTAAGAATGTGAAAAAATTAACAAAATTTTGAGCAAACCTTATTTGCTTCGTTCTATTGTCCTTATTAGTACCACACTTATGTACCTGATTAATTCAAAATTTGAAAATACAAGTTTTTTCAGGTATATGAACATGCCTACCAGATATATACTACGCTTATCTAATGAAACTCCTTTTTGGAATTATAGGAATTATTGTTTGAGAAAAAATACAAGATTAAACTTCATCCCGGAAAAAATAACGATAGAAATATGTTGAACTGAAATAAAAATAAATTAGAGACGTAGTCCATAAAACTTTAGACAAAGTAAACGCTCATCTATTGAGCCACACCCCTTGCTGGAGAAGATTCCACAAATAAATAAAAGGTACGATAAAGTTGTCAGTTTCAGTAAGCTTATTTCATTGTATATTTTAAAAAATCCAAACATTAAATAGAAAAACGAAAATTTATCCCGGGTACTTCACGTGAAAGGCGTATGTCATAAGACAAGGATACTTTTCTTTGTATCACACAACACAAATAAACCAAATTGAATGGATAGAAATAATTATACCATTTACCAAGCAGAATACAGTCATTAAATTTAACAAAAGATAAATTACAAATTAGGGAAATCGAAAGCCAGGTCATTTGAATTCTTAGAGATCATGCCAACTCCTGAACAACAACGACATCATTTGCTTATTGCAAAAATACATTACTTCACGATTTACAAAAATACATTCTTCCAATTTACATGAATTTACAATGAATGCAATGAATGAATAAAAAAGAGGAAATAAATTCCTTGGTTGGGGCAACGTTGAGAAATCCATGCTCAACCATTTCTTCCTGCGAAGCTCATGTGCTTCCAATGAAATACAACTCCATCGCTCTTGTGCTGTTCAAATAAACCATATCACGATTTGAACTGTATTTCAGTATGTAAAACTAATTGCTATGTTTATTAAGGATAATGCTATTAGTAAAGAAAAACCAAACAATTATTTGACAAGATAAGTGAATGGACTCGGAAAAGAATGCTGCTCAAATAAATGATAAATCAAAGCTCAGATACATTTCAACTATTTAAACAAATTTCAAAGTATTCAAGCTTGTTGAACAGTTCAACGGAAAGCATTTCTGTTCTGCTCTTCTTAGTATTTTTCCCTAATGTATATATATATATATATATATATATATATATATATATATATATATATATATATATATATATATATATATATATATATATATATATATATATATATATTATATATATATATATATATATATATATATATATATATATATATATATATATATATATATATATATATATATATATATATATATATATATATATATATATATATATATATATATATATATATATAAGTTAAAACAGGAATAATATTGTAACCAGAAATGTAAATTTGGAAAATACTAAAATATATACAATGCAAATGATAAGAAGAAGGCATAGGGACCAAGTCTTCATCAGGAGAGAGATGGACAGCTATACAAAATGAACACTCTTTTCTGACATGCACGAAGGACAAATGTCAAAATATCTTCAAGCAATTCCCTCGATGAATGTTCTAATTAAAAGAAAAAATTAAAGATACACTTAATTCAAAAATTTGAATAAATATTTAAATATATTTGCAGAAAAGTGAAAATGCTCACAATAGACGAAACATACATACAGTAGAAAAAATGCACAATACCAAAATCAGCAAATCAGGTTGAATTCATATATTAGAATAGTAGGAGAGTTGCCAGAGGTAAATTTGAAATTAGAATAAAGAAATATTGCCAGGAGTAATTAAATTAAATTCAAAAAGTTAAAGTGGTTTAGAAACACGTAGTAAATTTGAAATTAAAATGTTTTAAAGGGGATTTAAGCTTAAGTTATGTATTAAGTTATGTAGGTGTTTTCAGAATTTTTGTAAGAACTTCGGTGTATGGGTGCCCTTCTGTATTTATAAAAAGTACGCATTACTTCAATCTTACAAGCGATTCCCTACTTCCTACATATTTTAAAATAAAATTAATTGGAATATTATTATTTTTTTAGGTGAGCTATTAGGCGTTTAATTTGATCTGCAATAGATTTATAATTGTTACAGATATTACAAATGTGATTAAGTTCATTTTCTGTATATTTTTAAAGAAATATTTGAGTTCAGGAAATTAACTTATTAACATAAAAATTAAATCAATTTGTTTTGTCGAAGACATCAATATATGTAGCAGAATTATCAATAGTGATAAATAAATCCAAAAATTCTGTTTTAATAGTAAATAAATTAGTTTTAATTACAGAAAGTTCTTCAGGGTAAATAGTTTTAGTAATATCTTCAAAATTTAAATTGTTGAAAATAATGAAATCATCTATGTGTCTGAAAGCAAAAAGATATTGATAAATGAAGCTTTTTTCAAAGTAATGTAGAAATAAATTTGGTAGTGTGCTAGCTCTAGCAAATACAAAGAAGCAAAATGCAAGAATAAATATAAAAATCATACATTAGCAATACATTCAGCGCAAAAGCAGCTTAAATATAATTAATAATAAATTTTTAATAGATTAATCAAATACCAAATGGAGAATCAATATCAAATACTAAATGGAGTATAATGAATTGAAAATTTGAAATATAATAAACAAATGAAAGAAGTGTTCAATAGATAGTTAAAAAAATTTCAAAGAAACATAGAATAAAAGAAACAAAGAAACATAAATTTTATTCTATGTTTCTTTGAAATTCTTAAACTATCTATTGAACACATCTTCCATTTGTTTATTATTTTTCATATTTTTAATTTATTATTCTCCATTTGGTATTTGATTAATTTTATAAAAATTTACAATTTTATATATATATATATATATATATATATATATATATATATATATATATATATATATATATATATATATATATATATATATATATATATATATTTATTTATTTATTTATATATATATATATATATATATATATATATATATATATATATATATATATATATATATATATATATATATATATATTTATTTATATATATATATATATATATATATATATATATATATATATATATATATATATATATATATATATATATATATATATATATATATATATATATATATATATATATATATATAAACACGCACTGCTTGAAAAAAGTAGAAGGACATAAAATATTTTTCGAATAAGCGAAGAACTTTGAATTTTTACAAAAAATAATTATTTAATTACAGCACTTAAAAAATTTATTTACAATTAGATAACTATATATATGACATGAAATAAGAAACTACTTGCTTATTATAATTAAAAATTTATTTCATTATCATCATACTGTGTGAAAAAAGACAGTTCTAAATAATGAAAGTAAAAGTCTTATTAATAAGGAATTCTTCTACCATTTGCTTTAACTACTTCAAAGACTCTGTTTGCCGTTGAATCATTTAAGTCTTGAATAAATTGGCAAAAATTGTTCAAAACACAATTCAAAGCTTCTCGAAGGTCGATCAAAGACCAATACTGCTTGCCTCTGGCGTAAACATGCCGAACTGTTACTGACCATATATTTTTAGCAATATTGAAGTCTGTACTTTTAGTAGGCTATGGCAAAACCCGAGCATTATTTGTTTCAAACCAACTTTTAACGCTATTAGCCTTTTGAATTGATGCTCCATATTACTGAAATATCCAATTTTCTCCTAGCTCAGTGCCATAGAGAAGAAGCACTGAATTTAAAATTTGAATATAATCTGTATGTATCTATTTTTATCCATAAACACTTGATTGGTATTTCCAACATAACCAACTGATACCCATACCATTAAACTGCCTCCTCCTATCCGTCTCAAGTAGAATAAGTTTCTTCTTGTGAACCCAGACAATGGTAGTAATATTGACAACCATCTGAGCCATCAAATTAAATTTTATAGATCAGAAAAATTTAATTTTATATATCAGAAAAATTGAATTTTATATATCATTCGAGGTTGACATGTGTTCTCTGATCCACAGCAGCCGTTGCTTAATGTGCCTTTTATTTCATATAGGATGGGGCTTTCTTTCTTGAATACAAATGCATCCTGTCCTTTTATGCAGTTGTAAAGTGTTCTTCTGGTTACATGTATGAAGCCAGATGAGTCTTGTGCTTTTTCACTGCTTCCAATTGTTAAGTTCTTTGGATTTTTTCTTGATTACGTTGAGACAATTTCTTAAGTCTAACAATCTTTGCTTTCCTCTGACTCTTTAGATTTTTCAAGAATTTAGAAGCAGCATTTGGACTGATGTCTAGGTGCTTTGAAATTTCTCTTAGACTTTTGCTCACATGTTTATAAGCCTCAACTTGGCCTTTTTTGAAATTCCTTTAAAGGCTTTCTCCTAGCCATTTTAACTTTACAAAACAGAAATTTTTCAATAAAATATATCTTTTGATAAAAAACCAGTTTAAAGGAACAATGTTTTCAACATATTAAACTGCTACAGATTCTAAGAGAATAATATTTTTACAGGTGTAGTTCTACTTTTTTCACAGGCTAAAAATCCTTGAGTACTATTTTATAATATTTTCTTAGAAGTAAATAAACTCATTCACAGATAATAAAATAAGTTGTAATTTAATAAAATAAATTACATTGATTGCTCAATAATTTAAAGTATGATTTATAAAATATGACTGACCTACTTTTTTCCAGCAGTGTATATATATATATATATATATATATATATATATATATATATATATATATATATATATATATATATATATATATATATATATATATATATATATATAT
>JAJQOW010001463.1:0-48011 GCA_037975125.1 Latrodectus hesperus
TTTTTAAGCGATTAGTTAGTTTACACAATTTTTTTTTAGTTTCCTGTTATAGAGTGCAATGCTAAGCATTTAATATTTTTCAAAACAGAGAATTCTTTTGAAAAAATATAAGAAATGCATTTTGCCATTTTGCTGCTCAAATTCAGATTTATAATACTAAATTCAGTGGCACAGCAACACAAATGGGCGCCAAGGCTACTGTGACCGTATCTGTGGTTCCTTGTGGGAAGCCTATGTCTTGGTTTGGTGGACAGCCTAACACGAAACTTCCAATGTTTATTTCTCAAGTATGCTTATAGAATTCTGTTCCATCGACCCACTGAAGTGAAAAATCTGAGTCCATCTTGCCGTTCCCGCTGACACAACCTCAGAGCTGTGCCTTGGGAGCCCGAACAGATACCACTGCTTCGCAGGTTTTCCATATTTCATATTGCTCAACTTAATATTTCAAATCAACCAATTATTCATAATTTATTTTAAAAATAAAGGTGAAACTATCCACAACGTCAAACGCAAAAAAAGGGAAAAAATTGCTGTCTTGTCACGTCACACGAGCAGAAGGTTTAAGTAATTTTCATTTTAATTATTTAAATTTTTTAGTTAAATTATTTTATGATGATGGCTAAACAGAAAAAGTGCTTTCTTTGTAAAAGAAAATCCCATGTCCAATTTTAATCTGTGTTCAACAATGAGAGATGGATGTTACGTTTCAATTTTTTTAAATCACGTTTTAAGTGATGAGTGTTTTTGAGAGAGTTTTCTGAGTTTTTTCCTTTGTGATACTGAATCGTTTATTTATTCAAAGCCCAATCGAAAGGCGAGAAGTTGTGGATCATAAAAAGTCTTGTATAAGCTGCTAAACTGCTTACAGCAGGGTTTTCTTTGATGTGGGATTTACCTATTCTGCAACATCTCTTTTATACATAGTTTATTTATTTTTTTATCTCAACTCCTTCATTTCAACTTCAGATATTTAAAAAAAGATACTTTTTGCGTACAACTTTTTCTTTCAATGAAGAGAAAATAAAAAGGGACCACCTTTTTAAAAATTGAAAATCGTTATTATAATCGGGTATATGATTAATGTGAAACAAACTTCTAATCTAATCAACATGCTTAAATGATTGTTAATAGGTTATATATATATATATATATATATATATATATATATATATATATATATATATATATATATATATATATATATATATATATTTATATATATATATATATATATATATATATATATATATATATATATATATATATATATATATATATATATATATATATATATAATATATAAAATTCTCGTGTCACAGTTTTCGTTGCCATACTCCTCCGAAACGGCTTGACCGATTTTGATGACATTTTTTGTGCTTATCCGGTATCTATGAGAATCGGCCAACATCTATTTTTCATCCCCCTAAATGTTAGGGGTAGTACAAACCTAAATTTTTTTTTATTTTTTAGGTTAGTTCTGTAAGTTCCTAATAGATGGCGGTTTAGCATCTAAGTTGCACTGGTATGCGGCAGATGGCGACGTGTTTATTTTTCTAGATTATACCATCTTCAAGAAAATTATCGAGCGCGCGCAAGCGCGTGGTTAAATACAGAATTTACATATATTTTCATGATGTATAATGATACTATAACAATTTTTCGTGAATCATTTTCATAATTATACTTTGTATTGTGTTATTATTGTGCAGTATTCAGTTTCAATATTTTTAATATTATAAATAGTAAAATAAAATTTTATTTATTACTGTTTTTCTCTACTAATTTCATACCACCTCGAAAATATGTCTTCTCGAAAATATTCTTGATAGCCTTTTATTATTTTTTATTTTTATTTTATAATTTGATAATTATTAATTTATTCAGTAGAAGATTTTGATCTAATTTATTTATTCAAATGATAAATTCTTTTAATTTTTTTATTTCAGTATAATGCCGCAGAAAAAATTTTTAGTTTTAATATAATTTAAAATTAAAATAATAATAGTTCGATGTCAATGTTATCTACCTCATTTATAACAATTTATTTTTAGATGTCTTTAATTTATATAGTACATTTTATAAGTAAGTCACTGATTACAAACTATAATTTAATATAAGATGAATAAAATGTAAATTCAGAAAGTATATGTTGATTTGTGCTTAATTTCAAAATTTCGATACTTTACCTATTACTATTAAATTTTGGTGAAACGTTTTATTTTTAATCTCCTATGAATGAACCTATTCTAAATTTTTTTAGAAAATATTTATTTGATTGAACCCAAGAATTAGTAAAAATTTGATTCAATGTACTTTAAAAAATCAGCCACTGCAACGCGTGGCTGGGTCAGCTTGTATATATATATATATATATATATATATATATATATATATATATATATATATATATATATATATATATATATATATATATATATATATATATATATATATATATATATATTGCGTTGCAGTGGCTGAGTAATTATAATATATTGAATAAATTTTTTTCTAATTCTTTGCTACAATCAAATTAAAATTTTCTAAAAAAATTAAAATAGGTTCATTCATATGATATTAAAAATAAAACGTTTCGCCAAAATTTAAAAGTAATAGGTAAAGTATCGAAATTTTGAAATTAAGCCCAAATCAACATATACTTTCATAATTTACATTTTATTCATTTTATATCAAATTATAGTTTGTAATCAGTGACTAATTGTTAAGGTTAGATTTTTTCCAAGGCATTATACTGAAATAAAAAAAATTAAAAGAATTTATCATTTGAATAAATAAAGTAGAATAAATAAAATGTACAGCTGAATAAATTAATAATTATCAAATTATAAAATAAAAATAAATAAAAGGCTTTCAAGAAATACTTATATGTTTTCGAGGTGGTATGAAAATTAGTAGAAAAAAACAGTAATAAATAAAATTTTATTTTACTATTTACTATATTAAAAATATTCAAATTGAACACTGCACAATAATAATACAATACAAAGTATAATTATAAAAATGATTCACGAAAAATTGTTACAATATGATTATACATCATGAAAATATATGTAATTTCTATATTCAACCACGCGCTTGCGCGCGGACGTTAATTTTCTCTGGAAGATGGTATAATCTAGAAAATAAACACGTCGCCATCTGCCGAATACCTATGCAACTTAGATGCTAAAACCGCCATCTATTGGGAACTTACAGAACTAACCAATAAATAAACACTAATGTCGTATAATAAATATTGAGATCAATAATTAAGAGATAAAAACTATTCTATCTTTTAAGTTGGACCATATTATAAATGGTTACAAAATTTTAGCAAAATCCGTTCGGTAGTTTCGGAGTTTATCGGGAACATACATCGTGACATGAAATTTTTATATATATAAATATATATATTAAATATAAATATATGAATATATATATATATATGTGTGTGTGTTGTGTGTGTGTTATTGTGCTTGTGTATATGTTTATGGTGATAGGAATTTTTCTACTCGTCGGAAATATCTTCACAATTTGGCTGATTAAATATAGCACAGAATTTATGAAACAATGGCCTTCATTGCTGAGTGGTACGGCCCTGGGTGGGCAATATTCTGCTCAAGAATTTCCCTCCAGGCCTCTCTATTTTTGGTCTCCCAATTTAACGCTCTTAAAATGGCGATGTTCCTTTCTAGGCAGTTTCAGGGAATTCTTAGGCTGTGACTTGGCGTATTGGGGGCCCTCCTCGGCTTCACAACAACTAATTTTCTGCTCGATTTGGCAAACGACAATTTTATAAAAAACGCAAAATAAACTTTCCATTTGATTTGTGGGTCTCTCTTATGTGGGAGCCTGAGGCAACTGCCCCTTATGCTCCTGACTTAATCAGGCTGTGAGATGTCAGCCCATCTAAGATTGGATCGATCCCTAGTTCTTGTTCCAAAGAACCTGGCCAAGAACATTTTCTGTGTTGAATACTCTTCGTTCGTTCTGATGACATGGCCAGCCCACTGGATGCTTACGTATTGGTTTCCCTGAAGGCCCGGTAGAGTTCTGAATCTGAGCGTCTGTGCCAAACGCCCTCAATGTTCCACCGCTCAGACTCCGAGAGCATTATGAAACAATGAACTGTCAATAAATTCGTTTTACACTGCTGATCTTTCTTATTGGTCCTCAGTTTCTATTTTAAAAAATTTGAAAAGTATAAGATACATTATATTGAAATAATATGAAAATCTTCTCAAATTAAGAAAATTACTTAATAAATGTAAGAGGAAATAAACCATTCATCCGATAAATATGTCCAATATTATAATATGGAAAGAAATTGTATCTTAGTCTTTTGTTTTACCAAGGCACGAAAAGGATTCTTTGTGTTGTTGTTGTTGCTTATCCTCCATGTCTGACGGAGTCAGACTAGATCCACGAGTTCGTTGACTGTAAGGAAGTCGAAGACTAAAAGAGGATTGCTAAAGAGATCCTCCCTAGAGAGACGCATGCAATCCAAAAGATGCTCAGGAGAAGCCTGATGATTTTGGCACTTGGTGCAGGTGACAAAAGTTTTCCTGCCCTCGTTGAAAGTGAGGCACTTAATATGACCGCTAGCAAGTCTTGAGAGAACAGTCCGGGTACGTCTGTCACACGGGAGGTCAAGGGACAAACCCGGTTTTGATCCCTTGTACCAATTATGGGTGGGGGTGTTTTCCACTCCTCCGAGATTTTTGATTTTTCCCGGGAGTATAACTCCAGAAAAGTAAGTGTGGAAGAGGGAGTATTTGAAATCCTGCAACCCTCCTTAGCATGATTATGGATTCTTTGTAAAAAAGTTTATAAATTAATATTATATCTTCCACGCAAAAATGTTAGTTGTATTTAGTTTTTAAATCGAAATTATACACTTACATTAAATCTTAAGTGATACTTATGAATTAGTTTTATAAATTTCTCAGAGTTTAAAATTTGAAAATTTTTAACTTTTATGAAAAGATATTTCTTGATGAAGCAAAGAATAATTTAATGTATAAAAATGCGTATTAAATTGTAAGTTTTCTTAAATATTAAATTTAATTCGGGTATTCAAATTAACCAGATATTCAAAACTTGTCTCTAAAATAAAAGTGAAATTATTTAGAGTTCAACACATACAAAAAAATAAATAAATAAATAATAAAAAAATGCAGAAGATTAGGACTATGGGATTTATCATGTCCCACGAATTTAACTTAAGTTTAGAATAAGTTTCATTTAATATATTTAAATTCTTAGTAGTAAATTATTTTAGAGATATTATGTCCCATTATAAGCATTTTTCTGAATCCAAACTCGTTTAATCGATCGATAATCAAATATTATGTAAATTATGACATTAAATAGTCACACTAATAAATCGAAAGTAAAGATATGTTAGTTTTTTCATTTTATGTTCATCAATCAATATAAATATAAAATTTAAAGCAACGAATGTAATTATTTTAATAGAAAGAGTTTTGTAATTAAATCAAAAACCACATTTATCTAATCATACGGAGAAAAAATGCAAGGTAGTGAAAGATTTTAAAATCTTATGGTACGAAAATTCATGGTATAGTTTGCCTTGATTTATTTGTTCATATTATTTTTAATTCTTGAGTTAAAACAACAAATTCAGAAATTTTGACCGCTTGTCAAGTTTCAACCAATATACATAAATCAACGGAAATAAAATAATTCGATTAATATACATTACGCATATTAATAAAAACATTATTCTTCGTTGATGGAAGATTTTAAAATTAGTTTATTCAGTCTTTTAAGTGATTTAAAAATATCGAAAAGCAAAGTTTTGTAAACACATGTCTCCTGAATTCTCCATTCATATATCGATTTATTATTCAGTAAACACAGATGTTTTTCGCGATGCAGAAATGGGGGAAATAACGTTAGATTGCGTAAGCAGACAACACCGAGACAAAAGAACCAGGTTTCATTTGAATGTCAATTTCCCTCAGCATTATATTTAAATAAACACTTTTAATTTCTTGATAACTTTTTTAAATAAATTCAAATGGAACAAGCTTTTGAAGTATTAAATGATCTTTTCTGACTTAAAATTATATATAAAACAAATTTTCAATTCTTTGAATTGAAATTTGTTATTTTTTGAATAATTTTAAATATTTTTATATTGGGTTTTTTTTTTTTTTTTTTTTTGATAATATTTAAAATTAGAAGTTATAAGATATAAAATCATTTTTAACGAAATATTTTTGATAGTTATTTTTTACGAACAAAAATTAATTGCACTTCAATCATAATAATGAGAATAAAGTTTTGAAAATTATTACGAATAATTCCTGAATATAGTACAATAATACATAGTACAAGGTGCAACACAAGAAAATTTGAAAACTTTTTTTTTATTTGCAATGGCCAGGCAAAATACAAAGAACTAAATGTTACAAAAAAAGTAAACTACAAAAAATTGACCGAATTCAATTGCCCAAGGAGCCTCCCACACAATGTCTCGCCTCCTTGCAGCAAAGAATCCCACAAAGGGGCACTGTCCTTTACTTCTCCAGAGCCGCAGAGTGAACAAGTAGGAATTGTAAAACATTCTAAGAAATAAATACTGGCCATCTATACAGAGATGTAATTCCCGAATCATCTTGATAGGTCCTCGTGAAGTTGAAACCTTAGTTTAGAAATCGTCCCACAGCCAACATATCAGAAAATATCCGATCAAGAAATGTCCTATTATCGTTGACTTAAGCGGCGGCCTAAGATTAAATAAACAGATTCTATGGGCAAATATATAGACTCATTTCTACCATTTGGCTGTCTCGAATTTTTTAATATAGGGCCATTTAATGATATCGATTGTGTTTTTGTATAATGATGTCACTTTCATGCTTTCTTCACGCAATGGTACTCATTGCAATTTTGTAATGTATCCAAATTTCAAACTATTTTTCGCTGAAGTTACTTGATTTTTAAATATATTGCTTATTATTTTTTAAATTAGAGAGTTTAAAATAAATACAACCCGCTTTTTGTGCCAATATTGCAATTATAGAATTTCTTTAAATTAAGAGTAAGCCCAGTCTAAAAAATAATTTTTAAACAAAAGTTATAAATTAATAATTGCAATAAATTTAATTAGTACCACCATCTCTTTTTACTTATTTATAAAAACAGGAAAAAGTAATATAGCATAAAATATCTACATATAATAAATATTCATTTATTGTCTTAAAATTTTTAAAATACAAGAACTCTTACGTATTTCATTTCTTACAATTTTACTTTTATTCATTTTTTTAATTTAATAATAGTCTCAAAAGAATGCTTTTTTCAACTAACAGAAAGCTTATGCATTTTTATTAGTTTATTTATGATGATGTTTATTAATAGAGCTGAAAAAGAAATTTAACAATCGATTCGTTTTCCATACCAACACATATGTTTTCAGGACAGTTGAATATTGTGGGTGAAATCATTTTGCTTCTGTCATGTCAGTTAGAAATATTCTGCATTGGATCCAAATAATAAGCTGACGTTAGAATATAAAATTCAGAAATCATTTCTGTATAAATATGTAAAAAAATATTTTGATATTCATTTTGCTTATAATTGTTTGAAAGTAAGTTATTTGAATGCACTTAATTTTTTATATAATTCTTATTACTTTATTCTTTAATTTTACTAATAACACAACATAACTATATATATATATATATATATATATATATATATATATATATATATATATATAATACGAATTTTTTAATAACAATTACACATTAAGACATTCTGCTTTAATTTATTAAAAAATCTAAATTTATTTTAAATTAAAAGAAATAATTTACTAATTGCTTTTTCAAAAAAATTAAGTTTTTTTAATTGCTTTAATTTATTAAAAATGAATCTCAGCAATTAATTAATAGTAAATTAATTTCTAGGCGTGTATAAATTAATAATTTAAACTTTATAATTATAAAAGATTATTTTTTATGAAACAAATTATTCTTCAAGAAAAAATATTAAATTAGAATAATTCAATTTAGATAAAAAAAGTAAAAAAAATACAAAAAAGATGATTTTTCTTATTATTGTATTGAAAATCACAAAATTTATTCGAAATTCATATATATAATATAGTTATAAAAATAGAACGATATCATTGTAATTCCTTTGACAACAATTGTTTGATTGGAAACTTTTTTGTTTATTTTATATATTTGCTTGAATTGATACCAATATCTAAAATCTTAAAAATGAAGCAAATTGGAGCTTTTCTTCACAGAATTCAATAGTATTATCAATGAATTTACTAAAAAAAATACAGCAACTCTTTTTAATGCAAAATTTTTCTAATTTAATTTTGTAATATTTTCTGAACTCTATTTTTAAGATTCCTAGACACATTCTGATTGATTTGCTAATTCTACCTTTGATGCTATTATTTTAAAATAAATTTTTTATTCAAAGATAAAATCTGGAACAAAATTTATTTTATTCACGTAGCTTTATGTGTATACTGATAAAGGATTTCTGGTGGATTTGATGAATACTTTATGTATGATTGAGATGAATCATTTGGAAACAAATGAAACAAGAAGAACCTTTTATTTAACCCATTACTTGATTATTGATGGAATGTCACTCATTTCTTGTAGATAAATGAAGTAATGACGAAGTTATTCGCTGCAATGGTCTTTTTGATATGGGCCTTAATATTAGCTGATAGTATTGAAGGGGCGAAAGGTGAGCATTTTAAATTCATTGCTCAGTTTCTTTTATTTTTTTTTAAGCACACAGTATCTACAAATATTTTTATAAATTATAAGCGATGGATGAAAATAAAATAGTTCCTTAATAATAACAAATATATTTATGCATACTATCATAAAAGCCAATACCGAATTGTAATAATATTACTTTTATTATTATTTTTTTACGATTTTAACTTTTTATATAGTGGGTGATCGGTTAACGAACAGTCGGACAACGAACACTTTCAAGAAAGATTTTTGTGTTCGGACTACGAATACATATTTGGATAATGAATTGAAATGAATTCTAACGAACACTTCTCGGTTTTGGGAGCATAATGGGCTGATTCACCGTGCGGACAACGAACACTTTCAAGAAAGATTTTTGTGTTCGGACACTACGAATACATATTCGGATAATGAATTGAAATGAATTCTAACGAACACTTCTCGGTTTTGGGAGCTTAATGGGCTGATTCACCGAACCCAATGGACGAAAAGTCGTTTTTCATCTTTCTTGAATTATGTTGTTGCCCACTGAACTTCAAAGTTCTATATTAGTAAAAACACTTTCCAATATATTATTATCCAAATTAGACCATTATGTTCTGTTTTGATTTCATTGGAAACTGGAACTGATTTCATTTTGAGAGGATGTTAGAGCAGTGATCTTCAAATGGCACTTAAATCAAGCTGATGTCAGTAGGGTTGGGGATTTTTACAAAGGCAACGTTATTAATCATTTCCAGGAAATCCTGAAAAAAGAGAGAAAAGCAATCGACATCGGACATGTTCTTTAACATCTCGTAAACAAAAAATGAAAAGGACTGATGAATATGGGACATTATTCGTATGTATTATTTTTTTAATAAACTGACTAAAAAATTTTACATATTTTTTTTAATTTTTTAGTCTCCAGAACAAATAAATCGATTTCCCAAATAAACCTATGGTAAATCAATGATCGGTTTTACAACAATTCGGATAGCGAACAGTGTCTTATAACAGATTATGTTCGTTCACCGATCATCCACTGTATATACTTTTTATAATGCTTAGTCTTGTGACAAGGTTTACTCTAGATTGGCTTCACACCCTTTCAGAGTCGACAAAGCAAAGATACTCAGAAGTCAAAAGTAGTGAGCACCCATTCTGTTGTTGTTGTTGTTGTTGCTTATCCTCCATGTCTGACGGAGTCAGACTAGATCCACGAGTTCGTTGACTGTAAGGAAGTCGAAGACTAAAAGAGGATTGCTAAAGAGATCCTCCCTAGAGAGACCCATGCAATCCAAAAGATGCTCAGGAGAAGCCTGATGATTTTGGCACTTGGTGCAGGTGACGAAAAGTCAACGAAGTCATTGGAGAGGGAATGTGCAGCTTCTGTTAGACCAAGGCCCGGAGCACCAGGAGGTAGAAGTCTGTCTTGGCTCCTTCGCCTACTGTTATTTAGCTGGGCATAATGGAATGGCCTTCACGCCTTGGGTGGCCCTACCAGGAGTAAACTCCCGACGTACTTCGCCCATTCCGCCCAGGGTCACCCTCCCGCCACGATGAGGCAAACAGTAGGACTTGGGAGGGGCACCCATTCTAAAACTGATGATCTATTTGGGCCACGTACTCGGCCCAGTAAGCAGAGGTGCCGAACGCAGACTGAAAAGAAACTATTAAGCCCTCCACTCCTCATCGCTCTTTACTACAAAAGAATTGCTATGGCCCACCGCGTGGTAAGACAGTGCTCTTCAGAGCATAATGTCCCCAGTACGATGCCAGCTACTGATAGGTGGTGGATGCTGCGTCTCATATGTACGTCGGTCCTTGTGGGTACTTGGGAGTTTTCTCCCTTATGTTACATGCTATGCGATGGCTTCTAAAGCTCCTTACTACGGCCATTAAGCTATTCACTAGCTGGTGTTAAAAGATGATTTTTGAACATCTTTTGCTAAAGGGTCGAGATGACATGGCTGCTTAGGACTTCGTTCGCATTATCGGTAAGTAGTGAGTTTGAATTTTGGTTTAACCTAAAATCCGTCGTGTTCGTTAATGGCGGCTGGGGCACTTTAAAATTGGGCGTGGTCGCAATGTCCTCCAAGGAAATGATACCTCTGGGAGTGGCAGGTCAAGTATTGGGTGTTTTCTGCTTGGTCCCTCCTTCCAAATCCCGAAGACGCTCTACGACTGCTTCTATCTAAGGCAGGCCGCAAACTCGGTAGACCATCCGATTGAGGCGCCGTCTTATAGTAGACAAATGTGATTTCCTCGATGTCTTAGTGTGACGTAACTAAAACGTTGTATCTGACGTCATAGAATTTTAAACCAATGAGAGTGCTGTCTCGCGGAAAGTTGCCAAATATTTCGAACCTGCTCGAAATCTAGAAACGTCTCGCGCTCCACCCCTTTTCTGACGTAACTAAAACCTTAATGACGTCATTTGGTCTGTTGCGATTCTCGCGAGACGCTCTGAACATCTGGCGAGGCAAGTCTCATGCGATCATCTACGAATTTGCGGACTGCCTAACTGGTAGAGTCCAACTCAGGGCTAGCCAATTCAGGGAAGCATGCTGGTGCAACAACAACATCTTTTGTTACAATTATTACGAATGCCTTTCAAAATAGGATGCGCTTCTGCCTTCTTCATGCAAGTTTGTCAGGGTGGGTGCTCGGGAGTTTTCCAGGTTTCATCTCTTGTCACGTGAATGTGACCCACTATCGGAGAAATATTCTCCCGGAGTGTGATTTATGCGACATATACCTTAAAACCGCCTTCGGCCGTCTGCTGCGCAAAAGAATTGTTAAACAAGAGACAAAACGAACACAGATATCATATAGCAATATTCCAAAAATATTTAAATATGTCTAAATTCATTAATATGTCGGAAATGTCTTCCAATGTGGTTCTAACGCTTATAAATCAAGCAAGCTACAATCAAGCAAGATGTTTTCTGTATGTGCATTTCTTCTTTTTAAGTATTTCAGCTGGTTCCTTTAATTTATTAACATTTCCCCAGAAAAGTTGTAAGGGTTGAAAGCAAAGTTTTTATTTACGTTATTTATACTACTTTATATAACATTATTTTTAATAATTTATTCAGAATATAAATAAAAGTAACACAAGGATGAATACACTTTGGTGAAAAAAAGAAAAATCGTCAGTTAAAATACCTATATGAACCATATATAAATTCAATCATTTTTTTAAAAAGGCAGGTAAAATGATAACTTTTTTCTCAGCAATAGAAAAAAATAAGGATAGTTACATTTTATACTAAAACAATATCAGTAGATATAAAATGAGAGTTCAACGCCACGCGGAGCGCGGAGCAGTGGAGCAAAGTCTTATCAATGTTGGGGGTGGAGCAACGTCATAAGTTTGTAGTCTTACACGAGGGTTTAGAGTGACGTCATATGTTTGTGATTTTATACGAGGGTGTTATTACTAATCAGATTGTGTGACGTCATTGAATAGTGCTGCCATCTATTGAGAAATTTTCAAACCTTAGCTTTGATGCTGATGCTGCCCTCTATGGGAATAATTTTAAACTGTTTATTTTTATTTTAAAAATTGAATTTTGCCATCCGCGGGGACAGAACCTCGCACCTCAGCGGTGGTAGTCCGTTATCTTATCTACTGAGCTACTCGGACTTCGCTTGAGAAAGGGTTTTTATGGTTTATAATCAGAGGGGATGATTAGGACTTAGAATTTTTTGTAGTGATTTTAAATAGAATTTTTATGTTTAAGGATTATAATGTATTTTAAAGTGTAATATATTATGAATTTATTTTTAAAGTAATAGAATTTAATTTCAAATAGAATATATTTTTCAGAATTTAAAATTTACACGTATTTTATTTTAAAAGAAAATGGATCTTCAATTAAATTACAATGTTGAGAATATTAGAATATTAATTAAATTTTATTGGAAAAGAGATAGAATTTATTTTTACGATTAATTATTTTTCGAATACTACTGACAGAATTTATTATTTAAAAATATTAATGGAATTTAAAACAAATGTTAATTGTTTAGAAGTTGATCATTTTTTTAAAATAAAATTCTAGACATTTTGTAAATGATTTGATCTTAGAATAAATGACTGAATTCTATTCTCTTACCGGGGATATACGGGTATTCGTGTTGCCTCCGCCAAATGACACATTTCCTCACCTTCTTCGCCAAATCTAAGCGATTACAGTCACAGCATGGTAACCCAGCTACGATGAGCTGTAGGCGGAGCTATCGTTGCCCGGGGAAAATGTGACTGGGTGAAATATAAGGTGGAGAAATAAACATCATTATGACATGTGAGTGAACGTAGTATATTTAGCAGCGTTTTTCTTGTTCTAAGATATTTCGTTCATATTAGGATTTATTTTCATATTCATATTAGGATATTTCGTTCATATTAGGAATATTAGGATTTTTCTGATAATTTTATAAAGCGATTGTCTTATTATATAATAGAAAAAGATTCAAAAAATAATTCTTTGCCATTTTGCACTTCAAATATTAAAAGTATTTTATCGGCATTAATAGACGTTCATTTACAAATATAAAAATCAAAAACATTTATTGTTAGTAAAAATAACTAAAAATAAAAGAGTTTTTGATTTTTATATTTGTTAATAACATAACACAATAAGTAACTATAAATATGATACAACAAAAACATAGACAACAATCTATCATACCTTACATCCAAGCATACATGATGTAAAGAACTTAAATAAATACTTTTCTTGTTGGTGTAACTCATTTTTTTAAAACAATGATTTTATTAATGCATTTGGTACCAGTGGTTATGACATTTCAATATTAATACTTGGACCTTTAAATGAAAAAGTTAAATATAACATAACCAATAGTATTACTTATCTTCTATAAATAAAATTATTTCATCAAAACTCATCATGTGCTTTTAAAAGCAATGAAAAGAGAAATTAGATAATTTAAATTGAAGCTTGCATGGTAGTTTAAGTACTCATTGATGATTTTCCCTATTTTTTCAGCAATTAAATTTAAAATTGTTTTTGCCATATTATATCTGATAATCATAAATTACATGAATAAAAATTAGCATATTTATACTTAATATATTTTATCTGAAAGTATATAACATATTACATAAGTATTATTAAATACTATAACTTACATATGTATTCTCCTACTTACCAAAATTAAATACATGTAATAAAGGAATAAATTTTTTTAAATCAAACCTGTGAATTAAATATATTTATTGTGTATATTTGTATGTTGAAGTTGCTAATCACAAATTTTTTGCAATGGCATATTCAGCCTTTCTCATAATTCAAACTCCAAATCATTCAAATATAAGATATTAACTCTTGTTAATGCAATAAAACCCCTTATTTTGTAACATTTGCTGAGCTTATTAGTTAATCTCCAAGTTTTTTGCCCAGATCACATAAATCTCGACATATAAGTATATATTTATTTAACTGATTTTTAATTATTTCATTTATACAGTTTGTTCTGCAAGTTCATAAGATTATATAAGTAGTTACAAATATGCAAAAGAAACTAAAGGGTTGTAGCAACTAAAAATTAATTTATAAAAAACTATTATCTATAATTATGGATATTTGTCTTCAACTCTTATTACTAACATCCGTGCAATTTGTAGGTTTATTCTTGTGCATAAAGAATTAATTTTGACAAGAGAGTTTCCCACGCTTTCTTGAGAAATTTTGATCTGAAAACTCAGCAAACTGAGTCACTGGAACTCGGTCATCCAAAATGGCAACGATCCTCCCTTGAGAAATTTTGAGTACAAATACCACAAGAAGTTAAACTGCTTTTCTCACATCTGGTAATAATTTAAAATCGATCAACAAACTAAGGGAGATAACACTTTTCCATGAACCAGAATATCTCATGTCAATAAAGTAAGCAATTATAAAATGATCTATCGAGACACAGATGCTGTTTGCGTTTTACCCAGTTCATGGGAATTTGAAGGATATCTATTTTGGTGCCCTCCCACAATAAATAGTAATATAATATAAACTCATAAAGAGATTATAATGCAAATAATAAAAGCACTTTCTTTATAATAATTCAAGTTGTAGATAGTTTTGAAGATTTAGGTTATGTTTTAAATTTGAAACAACAAAAATCGAATAAAAAATAATCAGAACTCTAGAATTGGATTCAGAAATGTAACAGGAGAATAATAAAACTTGCTATAATTTATAAATAATTTAATATAATTATTAATTTTACATATTAATATAATTATTTTCAAAAATGTATATTTTACAGCAGTGAATGATGTTAATATATAATATATATAGATTAAATGTATTTATAAATAACAGTGAGTTAGGATAAATTAATTAGTTATGCATTTCATTTGCCATTAATGATGAATTTGATTAATTACTTCATCAGTGTTGATCACTTCAATTTTTTCAAATTCGCCACTTAAAAATGCTAAGTCACTCCAATAATTTTGTCCCATGGTTGATCGTATATGTCAGAATTAATTTTAATTTACTGAACGAACGTTCACAGCGAACAATTGACGTTGAAATAGTAAAAATTGTCTGTACACTCATAATTTTAATAACATCTTCACATTATGCAAGTTAAAAGCTTCAATGGAGTTTAAGATTTAATTTCTTTGGAGCATTGAATTATATACTTATATATTTTTTATAATAAAATCATAAATATTCTCAGCCAGAACATGCAAATTTGTAATATTTTTTATTTTTCAAAAACTGATATACTCAGTATTTAAGTTTTCTATTGACTAAAATTCTTATTGGGAATTAGACTTTTAATTGTTGTTCCTGATCTAACTAGACCTTGTAAAAAAGATAGTTTAAGGACAAACAAATCAATGCAGGTATTCATACTAGACAAGAGTTTTAGCATTCTTATCTCATGATTATGCGAAATTTTCTCAGTCGTTTACTTTACCAATGATGAATGTCTACTTATTTTTAATTTTTAATAGGACATTCTTACGATTTTAAAATATTTTTTTTATTCAAAAGAGCTTGTTTTTGTTTTTTCATATTGTTTTACGCAATGGCATATTTTCTTTTTGATTCAATAATTTATACATTAAGATCTTTTTAATTTTTAACAGTGCAGAATCGGCATAAATCGAACATTATTTTTTACAATAATTATGCCCGATTTCATTATATTCCTCCAGAATTATTTCTCTTAAGCTAAAACAGGTTTTTGTTATAAATTGTATTAATTAAAAATAGGTTTTAAATAAGTAAAGGTAATGAATACATGCTAAACAGAAAATAAAAATTCGGTATTTTTTTTTTTTTTTTTTTTTGGTTCCAAAAATCAAGATTTTTAAAAGTCAAAATTTTCGAACCAAGTTCATCGTTTTTAACAAAACCATATTATTTAAGAATATTTAATCCTTGTGATCTCTAAGTTTTTAACTAATTTTACATTAAATCTAATTTTAATTTAAAAATTGAATAGCTTGCTCGTAGAATTATCATTTTAAATACTTATATAATTTTATAAATGATCGACAAAAAATGGAAAACCTTAGTTTTAAAAACTATGTTTTTATGTAAACAAAATAATATAGGTTACATCAATTTTTGTTGAACGCTAAAAAATAACTTTGTAATATTAATTTAATTCGATCAAACTTGATTTTAAAATGAATCATAAAACTTTAAATAAAATTTTAACATTCAGAACTGTAATTAATGTATTTAAATTTTTCTTCATAATGAAATTATTTTCATAGAAAAATTATATTTATTTCAGTATCATGCTTCGTTTCCTGAGCTTCGTTTTCCTTTTCTGATGAATATATAGCTTGTGACAAGATTATATTTATCAGAAAATGGAAACAAAGCTTAGATATTAGCTTAATGCATACTTTTACTGAAGACACAAATGTTTTAAATGTAAATATTTGCAAATTAATGTTATAATTATACTTTCAAGGTTTATTTATTATACTTATCTATAAGAACTAACTAAAAATATGAAAATATATCGAGAGATATAAAATAATCAAAAACATAAATCTTAACATGATGAAATTAATTTTAATTCCATATCGTAATATTTGGTTAATAATTTTTGTTTGGAATCAAATATTCAAATTTAAAAAATAAGGTTTTAAAACAATATTAATTTTCGAAAATCTATAGAATTTTTGCCACTTAGTAACCACTTATTCCAACAGATGTTTACAAAATGCACATCTGTTTCAGAAACATAATAAAATGATGTTACCATAAATTAATGATCAAATTTAAATATGTAAAAAGTGTTTGTATTTCGTAATAATAAACGTTATTTTGTATAAGGAAAACAGCAGAGAACAAGATAAATTATTTAATTTCTTAACTGTGAGGTTCAAAATTATTTTAATAAATGTTTATGTAAGTTTTAGGATATTTTAAACTAATATTCCCTAAATATAATCATTGATTAAAAGTTAATGTTTCTTACAAATTCCGGAAAATATTAAACTTCCTTCATCAGTAAAAGAAATATTTTCATTTAATGATTTAAGAACTATATTTTAAATATTACATTTTGATTTTCAAGTACTTCAATAAATAACAGCAATACTAAAGGTTATACTTTACATTCCTGAAATAGAATATTACAAATAAACACTATGGTATGATCAATCCTTTTTCGTGTGTTTTAGAAATAAAATTTCAATGAGTAAATTCTGATATTAAGCTAAAAAATTTGGGTTTGAATAAAATATCTCTAATATAAGAAATAAATTTTATAGTTGCGATAAGATAATAAATTAAGATACTTGTTTTTAATAGGTTAACATTAAAGCAAAATTAATGTTGTCGAAACTAGGTAGAGTATTTATTTTCGATTAGTGAATTTATGCTCACAAAAATGTATTTTAAGAATATTTAGTACTTTAATCAAAACTATTTAAAAAACATTTGATGCAATCAAGTGAAACAAAATATTTATATTTTATAACTATCAAATGAAGAAGGAAGTTATAACATTATTTTACAAAATTATTTTTTAAACAATCCTTCTCGAAATTTACTACTTCTGATCTTTTGCATATCAAGGTAGATATAGTTCGGTGAAGGGAAAAATATTTAATGTAAAATAAATTTGAATATATGTGAAAAAATGTGTGATATTAACAGTTTTATATAAAATATTTAATAACTAAATTATTATTCTAAATAGTAGCGTTAAGATTTCCCCATTTTTATTTCTGCTTTTATTCTCCTTCTAAAAACAATTTTCATGCGTGAGATATATTTATTTTAATATTTAGGCATAACAATTCAAGAAATACTAAAATAAATATAATAACAACATAGATTCCAGTAAGGAACGATATTTTTTACAAAATTATAGAAACCGAAATCATTCGGAACATGAAAAACTTACAATCAACATTTTTTCCCAATATTTAAACTGAAGTCAGTAGCTTACTATATCCCCTAAAAGCTATTGTTAGTCAATTAAGTTAGTTTATTATTTTTCTAATTATTAAAAATATACAATTTTGTCAAAATTCTTCAGTTTGTAAGTATTAAAGCATTCAAACCACTTCTTTTAATGATTTTGAAAATTATTTGATGATTTTAGAAATTTAATATTGATGTAGCACGGATTAAAGCTAATTATCAATTAAACAATGAATTAACTAGTTACTACAGATATTTAAAGGTTTTTCTGATTTTTTTGTTTAAAAGGTATGATGCATTTAACTACTTTAGAGCAATGATTAAAATCATTTGATCCAATCTAATATTTTTTATTTTTTTATATCAAAAGAAAATTATATATATATATATATATATATATATATATATATATATATATATATATATATATATATATATATATATATATATATATATATATATATATATATATATATATATATATATATATATATATATATATATATATATATATATATATATATATATATATATATATATATATATATATATATATATATATATATATATATATATATATATATATATATATATATATATATATATATGTATATATATATGTATGTATGTATGTATATGTATATGTATATTTACTTTAGAATTTAAATACAAAAACTGCTTAGCAATAAATTTCCGGATAATATTTTCTAAATAAAGAAAATTCATATTTAGTGTTGCAAAAAATTATAACAGGGACTTGTAGAAATTTTCTAGCCGGACATTCACAAAGCAAACCACTAACACATGTTGGTTTCTTCAGCTGACAACGATTGATGGACTTCCCCGTTGTAAGTCATTACAATGAAATTATTTTGAGATGGCCTAGTGTAAAGCCGGAAATACGTCCCATCAATAATTAGAGGCTTTTGTATTCTTGACAAGAGTTAATGGGGGTGTTATACAGGGTGTTATATCTGTTTCTTATTGATTAGTAAGGATGCAAATTTTAAGGACATCTAACGCAATTCTTTTATTTGTAATTTAATTTTAAGAATTTTTCATTAATGATATTTCAATTTTATAAAATTTCCCCTTTCTTTTGAGAGCTATATCTCATCATGCTATTGTTGTTAAAATACAATTAAAAGTTAAAAATTTATATTTACAAAAGAAAATATAAAATTTTAATAAAATATTGTTTGTTAAATAAAAGGATCTAATCTCTTATAAACAATTAATAGAATGTTAAATAATATTTCAGAAAATTAAAATATTTAAAAAAATTTTCATTTTGATTTTTTTTAAATAGTAAATAATTACATCCAGAGAGAAGTGCTGATGACATATTTATCAGCCGAAACAATATTAATTAGATATTATATTCTTTATTTGGAATAGAAAAGATTTATTTGATTAATCAATATTATAATGTTTTATAGACATGTAACTTGATTTCAGCTATATAACTTGGCTATATAACTTTAAACTAAAATAGAAGACATTTCAAATTTTTAAATTTATAACTGCAAAAAGTATAAAAAATAAAGTTTCTTTTCATTAACTTTCCTCCTTTTCCATAATCATTTGCATATTTTTAGTACAGTTTTTATTATTTTTTTAGGTATTTTGTAAATTACTAGAGGTAATATTTTAACTAAGGACGCTTTGTTTCTTATTAAGAAAAAGCAATTTGGCCAGTACATTTCGGGGATAATATTTTTAAGTAACATTTGTTATATATATATATAGTTTAATTGTAGGTATATTACATTTACAGTTTTTCTGATAAAGAAGCATTACTTCTTTATCAGATAATGTGCAAACGTGATATACTCTTCTCTTTTACTATAAATTTTTGAAATTAAATTTTTGAAACTATTAAATTTTTGCAAAATAATTACAATGTATTAATAAATCGCAATTTATATTTAGGTTATTGAAATTCATTTAATTGTATAAATATTTAAATTCTGTTCTAGGATAACTATTGAAAATTACAACATTAATGAATCTTGAAAATTAATTTTTAAGTTACTTAAATAATCAGCTATAATTTTAGGAAAAATTGAATGTCTTTTAAATTTTAAACGATATATCTACTGAAAGAAAAATAATTTTATTTTATTCAGTAATTGTGATTTGGCTCATATTTTATACACTCTTTGAAAATAATGGAAAAATTATATTTGGTTACTAGCAGAAGGTGAATACTTTTATAACAAGCTTTTGAATAATTTATATCATTGAGAATTTCTCTTTGAATATATATTTCCTTAAATGAGTATTTTTCTTTTGAAAGAAAAGTTTAAAATAAGGCAAAAACATTGCTTATTCAAAAGGAAATTTTAATTTTTAGATTTAAGAAAATTACATTAATCTTATAATACTCTATAAAGATATAAATACCATAAGCAAGAAAAATTAAATTATTAACTATGACTATCAGATCTGACAATAATTTTTTTTCCAGTCCAAGGACATTAGCAATTTTTAAATATTTGATCAAATTTGAACTTCAAAATCTGCCTTATTTTTGTGTAAACTTATGCGTAAAAGATACGATTAAAAACAGATACATAAAACTACTGTTTTCTAGAATGAGTATTAATAATATATTTTCATTTTTGTGTAATAGATGGAGTAATAAAGAAATAATTTTGCTCACTTCTAATCAATAAATGGTGATTATCAAAAAAATAATTTTCTATTCTTTGGATGAGTACAAATCTTTAAACATTTATTCCAATTATAAGTTTCATTTTATTACATAGTTAATTCCACACTTTTAAAGGATTTGAAATTAAATACTCAATTTAAATTCTGAAGCTTCAAATAAATGGCAAATTAAATTGATAAAATAAAAATTTATTATTAATATGGTTTTAGATAAAGTAAATTGAATTGTAAAATAAGATTACAAATTTAATTTTAGAAGTAATTAGATAAATGACCTATTTTGTTTACAGAATTCATTCCATGCACATTTTATGCAATTTAAAAGAAAGATAAATTTTACAATTATTCTGTGATTAACAATTTATGATTCAAAAATATTTAATTTCTTTTATTAAAGAGAAAAAATTGAATACATGTATCATTATAGAAAGCGATTTTAAACATTATTGCATTCATTTGCTTATCGATTCATAAAATTTCTGTTAGCGTTTTCATTTGCTTACATTATTACAACCGCCCTACTAGGTAACGCCATTCACCACACCCCTTTTCAGACTACCTCTTTAGGTTTGTATTAAATAAGAAACGTCGCCAAAATATACCAAGTACGGTTACAGTTTACCTTGCCAACACGACTTCGGAAAAACTCTCTACTTACCTTTATGGTCACATCTGTAAAGTTTTTATATTAGTTAAAATAATGCTGATTTCCACACCACGCAAGGCGTACAGCACATTTGGCGCATTATCTCTTTTTTTATACTTGGTGAGATTCCCCAGTAGGTATATTTTACCAAGTTTACAAACATTAAAACACTTTTAATGCTACATCCAATATATTATACTTTATATACATTTTCAAAATAATTTTTAAAAGATTTTTAATTTTTTTGCTGGAGGTTCTACGTTTGACATAATTTTACGGAAGGTTAGACTTATACGACATCCCTTAATTAAAGGTTCTGAAGGAATCCCGTGAGTAAATAATTTGTTTGTAGGAGGGAACATAGAGTACATTGATCCATGTTCTAAAGAAATGCATGTTTTTTTACAATCCATTCGCTTAAACTCGATCGTTCGTGTTTCACCAAAACTCAGAACACCAATAGGGGTATTAAAATCTAAGTCTGATTCATTATCTTTATGATCAGAAATTTTCGAATTTCCATTTGAATAGAAATTAATCAAAACAAAATTGTACTTACAATTCATTGCTTCCTCGACATCATTGCGAATTTGTTGTAACATTGGTGTCTAAGGCAAGGCAGAAACTTCTAATCCACTAAAACGATAAACTAGACCATGATCTCCATACGCACGAATTTTTCGTAAAGGCTTATAACTTTGTCCTTTAATAATGAAAGTTGGAGTTGAAAACGGTAAAAGTTTAAGCTGTTCAAACACATCATTTGCTTTGACTTCATCATAAAATTTAGATAAATAATGAACATTAAGTTCATTATTGTTAAAAGTAATACATTTATCCATAGTTTTAAGCAAAGAACTTTTATATCGACCTCTCACTGCGACAGAAGTTAATCTAATAAAAGAAAACATGAATAAAATTTGAACATAATGTAAACTTAATGCAAACATTTTAGATGATATGTTATAAATAATCATTTTATGTTTTTGTTCGATGATTACAATGAGACATTTATTTCTAATAACATTTTAAAGATTATAATACTTTTAGGTATAAAGTTATATTTCTTTATTACTATATAATTTTATTATTAATATACAATATCTAAAAATTTTATAATTGAATAACACATTACGATATTAAAGTAGCTACTTGAAGTTGTTCAAACGTCAAATAGTTAAAATATTCTTATTTTACATTTTGGTTTTCCATGATCTAATAAAATCAAACCCGAAAATTGAATACATTTTGAAAATTATAAATGATTGTATTATGCTTTTCTTCAATGATTTACTTTTAGTATTATTTAAAAGAAAAATGCTTTTGAAGGGTAAAATTACATATTTTAATAACACTAATTTTTAATATACAATATCTAAACACTTTCCTATTGAGCAACTATACATTAAAATATTAAAATAGCAATCGTTTAATAGTGATTTCCAAGATTTATTATCAGAGGGATAATATGAAAGGTAAGGACTTTTAGATTCTCAATAGTTTAAAACTTGTCATTTTTCACATAAAATTATAGATATTTTTTTAATGATTTTAAATTTGACTAAATGATCGAATCGGAAATTGAACAAAATTCATATCTATAGTTTTTTTCGAAGTTCTTAATAAAATATGTAATTTGTAATAAATTTAATGAATGTAGAAATGTTTTAAGTAGTCCTATTTTCAGTCAAAAATAAATTTTCATAGTTTTTAAACTAAAGATTTGTGAAAAAGTTCGTTTGAAACTTTAAAAACTAATTTGATATCTTGTGAATATTGTGATGTTACATTCTACATATAGTATTCAAAATTTATTAACTTATTCACTATAATCTACTTAATGAATTTTATAAAATATTTTTATAACATGTTTGTCTCTTTAAAAGATGTTATTTTTTTTAAATCACATATAATGTAACTTCATTGTAATATCATAATCACAAACAAAATGGTCTTTGCTTGAATCATTCAGAAATCTATATATATTTTAGTCTAATTTTACATTTAATGAATGCAGTTATTCTTAGTATATGTGCTTTACTTATGAAAATGTTTTAGGAATGAACTACAATTTTTAAGCAACTTGAACAAACACAAATATATTAGTATTTCTTTAAATTTTAAAACTAAGATTAGTATAAATTTATTTTTTGTTGAGTTTTTATTCAAATATTAAAATCTTCCTCAACTCGATCTTGGATATTTGTAATGGTTTGGAATCCACTTTACGTAAGACCCTAATTAGACTTCATATACCAAAAATGACCGATGAGTGTAAACAAACTAGAATTTTTATAATCATGTTCTTAAACGTGTGTTTTCAAACTATATTTGCTTCTCTTGACTGAGATTGCTGACTTTTGCGTAAATAAATTTAACTAGTTTTTGTAAAAAATTTAATTTATTGAGTATAAATTATTATTGTACTAAATATTTATTAAATACTATATACACGATTTTTACAAATGAAACTTTCAAGCATTTTGATTTTAACGGTGTTTCAAAGCTAATGTTATTTTAGTGAATTTTTTTATATAAATATGACACTTAATTTTAACCTAACAAAATTAACCGGTTAGCAAAATTTCTTAACTTGTTAAAAAAAATTTTCTTATTTATGAGTAAATTTTTTATATTTTTCTTTAAAAGCTACCGAAAATGCAAATAATTTTGATAACTAATCTAGTTTTTACAAATAAATTCTTTAAATGCTCTAACATATTTAAATTTTTTTAACAATTTACAAAGTATTTACACTTTGAACACATTACACAATTCTAAACATGGTACATTGATCATTTTTATATGCGATGAAATGCAAAAAATTTCCTACGTTATTATTTTTTTAAAATCTATTAAGGGATTAACGTTTGTTTTTTTAATTGAATAACAATCTGAGTTTAATTGAATAACAATCTCATGATTTCAAATATCAATGTTTTCATAAAAATAAGAAATAATATGTGAACTTACATTTAGAAAGAGTAGTTTTCCGGTCAAATACATTCACTTTAAAACAAAGGTATGCGATATTACACTGAAATCGCGGGATAAATATATCACGTGACTCTAGCTTTGCGATAACTCTAATCAATGTGATTCGTTGTTTTCGCTATACATGCGTCATCACGTGATTGGTGTGTAACAATTCTTATCATAAAATGGAACAGCTATCTTATCATTTAAGTGTAATATCATAATCACAAACAAAATGTTCTTTGCTTGAATCATTCAGAAATCTATATATTTTTAGCCTAATTTTACATTTAATGAATGCAGTTATTCTTAGTATATGTGCTTTACTTATGAAAATGTTTTAGGAATGAACTACAATTTTTAAACAACTTGAACAAACACAAATATATTAGTATTTTTTTAAATTTTAAAATTAAGATTTGTATAAATTTATTTTTTGTTGAGTTTTTATTCAAATATTAATATTTTCTTCATCTCGATATTGGATATTTGTAATGGTTTGGAATCCACTTTACGTAAGACCCTAATTAGACTTCATATACCAAAAATGACCGATGAGTGTAAACAAACCAGAATTTTTATAATCACGTTCTTAAACATGTGTTTTCAAACTATATTTGCTTCTCTTAACTGAGATTGCTGACATTTTAAGTCAAATAAATTTAACTAGTTTTTGTAAAAAATTTAATTTATCGAGTATAAATTATTATTTTACTAAATATTTATTAAATACTATATACACGATTTTTACAAATGAAACTTTCAAGCATTTTGATTTTAACGATGTTTCAAAGCTAATGTTCTTTTAGTGAATTTTTTTATATAAATATGACACTTAATTTTAACCTAACAAAATTAACCGGTTAGCAAAATTTCTTAACTTGTTAAAAAAAATTTTTTTATTTATGAATAAATTTTTTATATTTTTCTTTAAAAGCTACCGAAAATGCAAATAATTTTGATAACTAATCTAGTTTTTACAAATAAATTCTTTAAATGCTCTAACTATATTTAAATTTTTTTAACAATTTACAAAGTATTTACACTTTGAACACATTACACAATTCTAAACATGGTACATTGATCATTTTTATATGCGATGAAATGCAAAAAATTTCCTATGTTATTATTTTTTTCTAAAATCTATTAAGGGATTAACGTTTATTTTTTTAATTGAATAATAATATCATGATTTTAAATATCAATGTTTTCATAAAAATAAGAAATAATATGTGAACTTACATTTAGAAAGAGTTGTTTTCTGGTCAAAAACATTCACTTTTAAACAAAGGTATGCGATATTGCACTGAAATCGCGAGATAAATATATCACGTGACTCTAGCTTTGCGATAACTCTAATCAATGTGATTCGTTGTTTGCTATACATGCGTCATCACGTGATTGGTGTGTAACAATTCTTATCATAAAATGCAATAGCTATCTTATCATTTAAGTAAACCGATGAATGTACTATATAATTAAACAATTAAATTCTATTAGAATTTATACTTCTATTTTTTAAAAGAGGTAAGTTATACAAACTTGTTACTGTAAATAATTATTTTAATTTCAACAAGAATAAACTAAATGTAAGCCTAAACTGAAATATTGTATTCACCTAAGCTTTCTAACATTTATTTTAAATTATTCCATTATATTGAACTAATCATTAAATAACATAAGATCTTTTTATAAGTCATACTTAAAACAAATTAAAATATTCATCATTGTAATCATCATAAGATTTGGGTACACTGTTTGCTTATTAACTGAAATTATTGTTCTACAATCAATCGTAAAATTTTACATTTTAAAATAAAATTGATGTTCAAATAAAATATACAATTTTTCTATTACTAAATATTAGGAAATAATCTATTTATGCCTAAAGTTTTATGATTTTAATAATTTATAAATAATTATGTTTTTAAATGTAACTTATTATTTCAATTCTCCAAATAATAAACTGCAAATATTTTTAAATTGAGATTAAATACATTTAACAAATTTCTATATCAAATATCTTTCCACTCATATCATTTCAGTGTTTCTTAAATAGTAATATGTGTGTGTCAAATGATTTCGATCTTAAAAATTTTATCGATTTTGCCAGAATTTCTTAACTTTCAAAAATATTTTAATGTGTTTCTTACAAATGATGAAATGCAAAAATTGTTTTATGTTGTAATTTTAAAAGCTATTGAAAATAATTTTACAATTAATTATAAAAACTTATCTAGTTTTTAGAAATAAATCCTTTATAGTGCTTGCACACAATATCTTCCAATTATTATAGTATAATATTTACAACTATGTACTGTCTTTACAATAAAGAGAAATGCTCTACTATTATTAGATGAACTTAAACTGTAAAGTAAAATACTAGAATTTCTTATCAAGTTAAAACTACATTGATAATATTTAATGTACAATGAAATGAAAAATTTTCTTTTTAGAAACCTAATAAGTTAAGTATTAAGGGAGCTATATTTACTTTTTAATTAGAATAACAATATCATGATTTTAAATGTTAATGTTTTCATAAAAATAAGAAATAATACATCCACTTACATTTTAAGAGTTGCTTTCTCGTTGGGTACATTCAATTTAATACAAAGCTATGCGATTTCACTGTTAAAGTCGGATAAATATATCACGTGATCCTACAATTGCGATAACTCTAATCAATGTGATTCGTTGTTTTCGCTAAACATGGATCATCACGTGATATATTTATCCGA
The DNA here is from genome assembly GCA_037975125.1 of Latrodectus hesperus. Taxonomy (NCBI): domain Eukaryota; kingdom Metazoa; phylum Arthropoda; class Arachnida; order Araneae; family Theridiidae; genus Latrodectus; species Latrodectus hesperus. Next base: position 27,215 of record JAJQOW010001463.1, read on the forward strand.
CTTTAACATGAAATCGCATAGCTTTGTATTAAATTGAATGTACCCAACGAGAAAGCAACTCTTAAAATGTAAGTGGATGTATTATTTCTTATTTTTATGAAAACATTAACATTTAAAATCATGATATTGTTATTCTAATTAAAAGTAAATATAGCTCCCTTAATACTTAACTTATTAGGTTTCTAAAAAGAAAATTTTTCATTTCATTGTACATTAAATATTATCAATGTAGTTTTAACTTGTTAAGAAATTCTAGTATTTTACTTTACAGTTTAAGTTCATCTAATAATAGTAGAGCATTTCTCTTTATTGTAAAGACAGTACATAGTTGTAAATATTATACTATAATAATTGGAAGATATTGTGTGCAAGCACTTAAAGGATTTATTTCTAAAAACTAGATAAGTTTTTATAATTAATTGTAAAATTATTTTCAATAGCTTTTAAAATTACAACATAAAACAATTTTTGCATTTCATCATTTGTAAGAAACACATTAAAATATTTTTGAAAGTTAAGAAATTCTGGCAAAATCGATAAAATTTTTAAGATCGAAATCATTTGACACACACATATTACTATTTAAGAAACACTGAAATGATATGAGTGGAAAGATATTTGATATAGAAATTTGTTAAATGTATTTAATCTCAATTTAAAAAATATTTGCAGTTTATTATTTGGAGAATTGAAATAATAAGTTACATTTAAAAACATAATTATTTATAAATTATTAAAATCATAAAACTTTAGGCATAAATAGATTATTTCCTAATATTTAGTAATAGAAAAATTGTATATTTTATTTGAACATCAATTTTATTTTAAAATGTAAAATTTTACGATTGATTGTAGAACAATAATTTCAGTTAATAAGCAAACAGTGTACCCAAATCTTATGATGATAACAATGATGAATATTTTAATTTGTTTTAAGTATGACTTATAAAAAGATCTTATGTTATTTAATGATTAGTTCAATATAATGGAATAATTTAAAATAAATGTTAGAAAGCTTAGGTGAATACAATATTTCAGTTTAGGCTTACATTTAGTTTATTCTTGTTGAAATTAAAATAATTATTTACAGTAACAAGTTTGTATAACTTACCTCTTTTAAAAAATAGAAGTATAAATTCTAATAGAATTTAATTGTTTAATTATATAGTACATTCATCGGTTTACTTAAATGATAAGATAGCTATTGCATTTTATGATAAGAATTGTTACACACCAATCACGTGATGACGCATGTATAGCAAAAACAACGAATCACATTGATTAGAGTTATCGCAAAGCTAGAGTCACGTGATATATTTATCTCGCGATTTCAGTGCAATATCGCATACCTTTGTTTAAAAGTGAATGTTTTTGACCGGAAAACAACTCTTTCTAAATGTAAGTTCACATATTATTTCTTATTTTTATGAAAACATTGATATTTAAAATCATGATATTATTATTCAATTAAAAAAATAAACGTTAATCCCTTAATAGATTTTAGAAAAAATAATAACATAGGAAATTTTTTGCATTTCATCGCATATAAAAATGATCAATGTACCATGTTTAGAATTGTGTAATGTGTTCAATGTGTAAATACTTTGTAAATTGCTATAAAAATTTAAATATAGTTAGAGCCTTTAAAGAATTTATTTGTAAAAACTAGATTAGTTATCAAAATTATTTGCATTTTCGGTAGCTTTTAAAGAAAAATATAAAAAATTTATTCATAAATAAAAAAATTTTTTTAACAAGTTAAGAAATTTTGCTAACCGGTTAATTTTGTTAGGTTAAAATTAAGTGTCATATTTATATAAAAAAATTCACTAAAAGAACATTAGCTTTGAAACACCGTTAAAATCAAAATGCTTGAAAGTTTCATTTGTAAAAATCGTGTATATAGTATTTAATAAATATTTAGTAAAATAATAATTTATACTCGATAAATTAAATTTTTTACAAAAACTAGTTAAATTTATTGACGTAAATGTCAGCAATCTCAGTTAAGAGAAGCAAATATAGTTTGAAAACACATGTTTAAGAACGTGATTATAAAAATTCTGGTTTGTTTACACTCATCGGTCATTTTTGGTATATGAAGTCTAATTAGGGTCTTACGTAAAGTGGATTCCAAACCATTACAAATATCCAAGATCGAGATGAGGAAGATTTTAATATTTGAATAAAAACTCAACAAAAAATAAATTTATACAAATCTTAATTTTAAAATTTAAAGAAATACTAATATATTTGTGTTTGTTCAAGTTGCTTAAAAATTGTAGTTTATTCCTAAAACATTTTCATAAGTAAAGCACATATACTAAGAATAACTGCATTCATTAAATGTAAAATTAGGCTAAAATATATATAGATTTCTGAATGATTCAAGCAAAGACCATTTTGTTTGTGATTATGATATTACAATGAAGTTACATTATATGTGATTTAAAAAAATAACATCTTTTAAAGAGACAAACATGTTATAAAAATATTTTATAAAATTCATTAAGTAGATTATAGTGAATAAGTTAATAAATTTTGAATACTATATGTAGAATGTAACATCACAATATTCACAAGATATCAAATTAGTTTTTAAAGTTTCAAACGAACTTTTTCACAAATCTTTAGTTTAAAAACTATGAAAATTTATTTTTGACTGAAAATAGGACTACTTAAAACATTTCTACATTCATTAAATTTATTACAAATTACATATTTTATTAAGAACTTCGAAAAAAACTATAGATATGAATTTTGTTCAATTTCCGATTCGATCATTTAGTCAAATTTAAAATCATTAAAAAAATATCTATAATTTTATGTGAAAAAATGACAAGTTTTAAACTATTGAGAATCTAAAAGTCCTTACCTTTCATATTATCCCTTTGATAATAAATCTTGGAAATCACTATTAAACGATTGCTATTTTAATATTTTAATGTATAGTTGCTCAATAGGAAAGTGTTTAGATATTGTATATTAAAAATTAGTGTTATTAAAATATGTAATTTTACCCTTCAAAAGCATTTTTCTTTTAAATAATACTAAAAGTAAATCATTGAAGAAAAGCATAATACAATCATTTATAATTTTCAAAATGTATTCAATTTTCGGGTTTGATTTTATTAGATCATGGAAAACCAAAATGTAAAATAAGAATATTTTAACTATTTGACGTTTGAACAACTTCAAGTAGCTACTTTAATATCGTAATGTGTTATTCAATTATAAAATTTTTAGATATTGTATATTAATAATAAAATTATATAGTAATAAAGAAATATAACTTTATACCTAAAAGTATTATAATCTTTAAAATGTTATTAGAAATAAATGTCTCATTGTAATCATCGAACAAAAACATAAAATGATTATTTATAACATATCATCTAAAATGTTTGCATTAAGTTTACATTATGTTCAAATTTTATTCATGTTTTCTTTTATTAGATTAACTTCTGTCGCAGTGAGAGGTCGATATAAAAGTTCTTTGCTTAAAACTATGGATAAATGTATTACTTTTAACAATAATGAACTTAATGTTCATTATTTATCTAAATTTTATGATGAAGTCAAAGCAAATGATGTGTTTGAACAGCTTAAACTTTTACCGTTTTCAACTCCAACTTTCATTATTAAAGGACAAAGTTATAAGCCTTTACGAAAAATTCGTGCGTATGGAGATCATGGTCTAGTTTATCGTTTTAGTGGATTAGAAGTTTCTGCCTTGCCTTGGACACCAATGTTACAACAAATTCGCAATGATGTCGAGGAAGCAATGAATTGTAAGTACAATTTTGTTTTGATTAATTTCTATTCAAATGGAAATTCGAAAATTTCTGATCATAAAGATAATGAATCAGACTTAGATTTTAATACCCCTATTGGTGTTCTGAGTTTTGGTGAAACACGAACGATCAAGTTTAAGCGAATGGATTGTAAAAAAACATGCATTTCTTTAGAACATGGATCAATGTACTCTATGTTCCCTCCTACAAACAAATTATTTACTCACGGGATTCCTTCAGAACCTTTAATTAAGGGATGTCGTATAAGTCTAACCTTCCGTAAAATTATGTCAAACGTAGAACCTCCAGCAAAAAAATTAAAAATCTTTTAAAAATTATTTTGAAAATGTATATAAAGTATAATATATTGGATGTAGCATTAAAAGTGTTTTAATGTTTGTAAACTTGGTAAAATATACCTACTGGGGAATCTCACCAAGTATAAAAAAAGAGATAATGCGCCAAATGTGCTGTACGCCTTGCGTGGTGTGGAAATCAGCATTATTTTAACTAATATAAAAACTTTACAGATGTGACCATAAAGGTAAGTAAATAGAATTCAGTCATTTATTCTAAGTTCAAATCATTTACAAAATGTCTAGAATTTTATTTTAAAAAAATGATCAACTTTTAAACAATTAACATTTGTTTTAAATTCTATTAATATTTAAAAAATAAATTCTGTGAGTAGTATTCGAAAAATAATTAATTTTCATACGGTAAAAATGAATTCAGTCTTTTCCGATAAAATTTAATTAATATTCTAAAATTCTCAACATTGTAATTTAATTGAAGATCCATTTTCTTTTAAAATAAAATGTGTGTAAATTTTAAATTCTGAAAAATATATTCTATTTGAAATTAAATTCTACAACTTTAAAAAATAAATTCATATTATTATACACTTTAAAGTATATTATAATCCTTTAACATAAAAAAGTCATTACAATAAAAATTCAAAGTCCTAATCACCCCTATGATAATAAACCATAAAAACCCTTTCTCAAGCGAAGTCCGAGTAGCTCAGTGGATAAGATAACGGACTACCACCGCTGAGGTGTGAGGTTCTGTCCCCGCGGATGGCAAAATTCAATTTTTAAAATAAAAATAAACAGTTTAAAATTATTCAAAGCAAAGGTTTGAAAATTTCTCAATAGATGGCAGCACTATTCGATGACGTCACACAATCTGATTAGTAATAACACCCTCGTATAAGATCACAAACATATGACGTCACTCTAAACCCTCGTGTAAGACTACAAACTTATGACGTTGCTCCACCCCCAACATTGATAAGACTTTGCTCCACTGCTCCGCGCTCCGAGTGGCGTTGAACTCTCATTTTATATCTACTAATATCGCCCAATCTTTTCCTTGAATTTTGTAAGAGCCTTCTGTAATGTTGGTAATGATCGTAAATATAGATTGAGATAATCATAACAAGCAGTCGCCCAAGTGGTAGTCCGCGGGCCCCGTGTGGTCTACGAGAAAGTTTCGCCGGTCCCCAGAATAAAAATGTAGAATATATTTACTCATTACATTAAGTTATGTTTTAAAATGCATAGAAACATAATTAATTGCATAATAGTAAGTGAAAAGTTATAAAACTGCTGTTTCTTAAAATAATGCCACAGTAAATAAGTCGTGCTGCTGCATTTGGTAACAATGCAATCTTCGGTTACAATTGCCTCGTCTCGTTTTGATCTCTTCTCCTGTTTCACTTTCTCGTACGTCGCATACATATATGTATCAGTTCAAGCATTTAAAGATGGGCCTACGGATGCATTGAACTGAATATAAAATTTACTCAATATGTTAATTGGGTTATTAAGGTTTTTTTGGGGGGTGAATTGGTGTTTTTTTAAGAAGATATGATCTTAACCCTTTAAGCGGTCAATTATTTTATCAGAAATGCTTCCAAAAAAGGCATATTTTTTGTTGCATATAATTAAGTACCATACTTAATAGAATAAGAATATTAAGAATTTTTTTTCACTTATAATGCTTTTACAACATTTTTTTGGTACCAGGGTAATCGTCCCGGCGGATCTCTATCCCTCCGGTGCAGCAAACTGGAACAAACGACAATAACTCGTTTTCGAAGTGGCCACCTAAGATCATTGGCATTTAACAACAAAGAAAAGGAATTTCCAATTTGCGCTAAGTGTTTCAAAAGCCAAGCCACTCCGGATCATATCCTTGAGTGCTTGGGACTCGATAAAGAAGATCTTCTGGAGCGACCATTATTGGTCATTGATTTCCTGAGAGTGTGCAATGTCATAGACTTGGTCTAGCGCTGCTAGACAACAGGGATCAAAACAACAACACAACATTTTTTATTTTACAATTTTCGACACAAACCCCCCTAAATGTTTCTATTTTCAAGTATATCTGCATACAGTAAAGAGTGGTTTACACAAGTTCTGCAAAAAATTTCTCTCATACTTACAGTGAATTTTGAAGTTTACACTTTTTCAAAGAGTTCAGAAGTCTTTTTGTGTATGGTACAATTTCCATAAGATTCACAAGCACGGCATATAGTAGAACAAAAATTTCAAAGAAAAGTTCCCGCTACATAGAAAAACCCGGATGAAAAGCATTTCATTTACATGGACAAGCCACGGGATCTGTTGAAAAATAATACTAAATAGTCTCTTTCAATAATGAAAAATACGGGCAAACCAGAAAAGGAAAGGAGAAAATATCGATGCCCGTACGCCGTACGGGCAAACCAGATGAGGCCAATTTCGGGTAGCAAGTACACCGAACGGGCAAACTGCTTAAAGGGTTAATTCTTAACCATGGGCATATTTTCTTTGATCTGAAATTTATTGGGATAATATTCATAATTTTTATTGGAATTTTATGATATTTAATCGGATCTTATTTCAAATAAGAAGGAACTTACATCACGCTAAAAATGTCTAATGATAAAAGTCTGATACAATTAAATCAAATTTTAATTGTTTTGTTGAAACAGTCTTTGTTTATTTTATTATCGTTTATTAATAAAGCATTCATAATTTGGTTACAATTAATAGTTTCATTTGGTTAACTAGGTACATTTTATGTGTTCTTACAGCACAATTTTTCTATGTCAATGTAAAATACTTTAAAAATCCTATTAGGGGTCCACAGGAAATAAATTATGAATTTACTGGTCCGTGTGGTCAAAAATTTTGACGACTGCTAATTATAACTACTCTTAGTATTTTAGGCAATTTAGAATAATAAAATTTCTTTATGTCACATGTTTCGGCAAATGTAAAAAAGCCATTGAAAGAAGTTGTTTCTAATACTCTGTCCAAGGTAAGTACTAAAACTCTAAAGAGAAGAATAAATATTGAAATAGCATTTATTTAATATTAAAAATTCGTAAATTATGTAAACACTAAATAAAAGAAGTTAATGTTTCCAATTATAATTAAATAGATAAGCATAAATATTGAAAGTTACCAGTTATCAGTGATTTCTAGAAAAAAATATAATTACTAACTATTTATAGAGCTAAATAATTATTTTAAAATTGGACAGAAGTACAGAAAAAATGATGTTGTAGAGTTATATTTTTCTGCATTATTTTCATGAACTTAATATCTCAGATCAAGCTATACAATTCTACTGATTCGGTTAATTTTCGAAAAAATAAAAATTTTAATTGGCAAATTTTACTGGCATAGTGTATATATATATATATATATATATATAAATTTCGTGTCACGATGTATGTTCCCGATAAACTCCGAAACTACTGAACGGATTTTGATAAAATTTTGTAACCATTTATAATATAGTCCAACTTAAAAGATAGAATAGTTTTTATCTCTTAATTATTATTCTCAATATTTATTATACGACATTAATATTTATTTATTGTTTAGTTCTGTAAGTTCCTAATAGATGGCGGTTTAGAATCTAAGTTGCACAGGTATTCGGCAGATGGCGACGTGTTTATTTTTCTAGATTATACATCTTTGAGAAAATTAACGTGCGCGCGCAATCGCGTGGTTAAATATAGAATTTACATATATTTTTATTATTATATTTTCATGATGTACATATATTTTCATGATATATATATTTTCACGATGTATAATCATACTATAACAATTTTTTGTGAATCACTTTCATAATTATACTTTGTATTGTGTTATTATTGTGCGTGTTCAGTTTGAATATTTTTAATATTATAAATAGTAAAATAAAATTTTATTTATTGCTGTTTTTCTCTACTAATTTTCATACCACCTCCAAAACATGTAAGTATTTCATGACAGCCTTTTATTATTTTTATTTTTATTTTATAATTTGATAATTATTAATTTATTCAGTAGAACATTTTAATCTAATTTATTTATTCAAATGATAAATTCTTTTAATTTTTTTTATTTCAGTATAATACCACGGAAAAATTTTTAGTTTTAATAATTAAAAATTGAAAAATAATAGTTCGATGTCAATGTTATCTACCTCATTTATAACAATTTATTTTTAGATGTTTTTAATTTATATAGTATATTTTATAAGTAAGTCACTGATTACTAACTATAATTTTATATAAGATAAATAAAATGTAAATTCAGTAAGTATATGTTGATTTGTGCTTAATTTCAAAATTTCGATACTTTACCTATTACTTTTAAATTTTTGCGAAACGTTTTATTTTTAATCTCATATGAATGAACCTATTTTAAATTTTTTTAAAAAATATTAATTTAATTGTACCCAAGAATTAGTAAAAAATTGATTCAATGTATTATAAAAACTCAGCCACTGCAACGCGTGGCTGGGTCAGCTTGATATATATATATATATATATATATATATATATATATATATATATATATATATATATATATATATATATATATATATATATATATATATATATATATATATATATATATATATACATTGCATTAAAATCTGTATTTTACAAAATATATAAAAATAAGCAGAGTATTATTTAACAAAAATTATTATACTAAATTATGTGTGTAAATTCAATTTTTGATAAAAAAAAAATAATAATAAAAATTAATGAAATTTACTATTTTTCCAGTTGATTAGAAACAAAAATGGCGCATTCATCAACTTTATTTTAACAAAATTGTTTCACTTGTTCAACCATTTAAAATAATTATGTTAATCATATGGAAAATTTCGATTTTTCGTTAATAATTTCAAATATTAATTAATGACAATAAAGAAATTGGGGTACTAATAATCAACAGATGAAATCTTATTCAAATCTACTTATAGTATTATAACTGTACTTTTAAAAATGAGAGAAAATTTTCCTATGATATTTGTTTTATCATTCCATCAAGTTTTATAATCTTTTAAATTTTATTAGATTTCATTATGAATTTGAATGAAGGAGGCACGAGAAATTTTGAATCGTAAGTATAAAATGCATTAATAATTTAGTATTTGTGCAGTTACATTATTACAGTTTACATTATTAATTACATGTTATTGGATAAAAAAAAAAAGTCATATAACATTTTCTAAACAATTTTTTTCGAATGCAATTCTTCATGAATAGTTTTACGTATGGCAACGGACTCAGTATTAAATTCTTTCTGAATCAAAAAGTAGGTTATCATCGATTATCACTTTCGGTATGGTGAAACATATTATCCAAAACTGCAGCTGACAAACCTTCCTGGATGTCCTTTATTTTGATGAGAACTGCGATATTTGTGAAGTTCTGTAAACTATCTTAAATACATATCGCGGAATCAACTTTAATTTCTATATTCTAATTATAGACTGGAACCAATTTTTCTTGATCGAATCCCACTTTAAAATTATATCACGATAATGTTCTCTTTTCAACTCTTCTTTTATCTAAAATTTATTCTTCGATCAACAATCGCCTCCTAAGATAAAAATTGTTCGTATTTTAATCCGCCCCCCCCCTTCTTCTCTTTCTTTTGGTTCCTGTTTTTTTGATAGAGTTCTGTCTGGGATGTTATTGTAATTCTTACTAATTCTAAAGTTGTAAATAATCTATATTTTGCAAGTTTATATATATCCTCTTCAATAAATTGTGAGCAATGAAAATCGCCACTAGAGGGCGAACACAAAAAAGAGTCAGTTGATGTACGTCGATCGCGAGATGTGGTCAGAGATTTGGCGAAGCGCAATGTTCAATAAAGTTGTTATTTGTTACTGAAACGCAGTATTTTCATTTAAAACGTCCTGACATGGTTATAAGTATGAATAACCTTAAATGATAAATTAAGTAAAAGCACGTAGGCTTTTTTTTTAACATTTCAGAAGTGGAATATTTATCCCCTTAGATGCTAGTTTTGTTTTCTTCTCCGATATGGAAACTCGTACACTGTAAAAAAACGGAAGAAATACAGTAAAAATCACTGTTATTTAAATAGCTATCATAGGAACACTAATGATTACAGTAAATTTTACTGTAAAATTCAGCCGCAGAAAATCGTTTGCTATTGCACATGCGCATTGAATGCGGGATAAAAGTTTCTTCTGTTCCTGTGACAAATGAATCACATTAATTTCGCCATTTATTTGCACTTGTTTTCGCTTAGTGAAGTTGGTGATATTTTGAGAATAATTATTCCTTTAGTTGAAGTTCTATTGAAATTTAACCACCAAATATAAGGTAACGTATACTTTTAATATTGTTTATTATGCAAGTTGTTAGCTAACTTTGATTTAGATAAATTCTTATAAATTTGACTGAACATTTCAAAAAATTCTAAGCTGAATTTACAAACGATCATATTTACTAGTATTAATTTAGTGTCAATATTTTTTTACTTACTTTTTATTAATATTTAAAATATTTTATAGTAGTTTGGTAACATAATTGATTAGTATTTTAATTATCAATTTTTTGATGAAATTAGAGTTGTATTTAAGTGCTTCCATTGTTATAAAATTGCTTAGCTATATTTTTTTCGAAACTAAAAGTGAATAATCGTCTATTGTTATATTCTTTTAGATATATATTATTAAATATATTAACAGAATTTATATTTTATTTCGTTGTGGAAAATTCCTGATTTTTCTGTCATAGTAAAATGATATAATTTATTGTATATTAACTAAATATAATTTTTATATTTTTAATAATTTTTTGGTTAGAATTTTATTAAAAAATGTTTATTTTTTAATACAGATTGTTAAATTGCATTCTAATTTTTATCATTAATTCAATTCCATTTTGTAACATGCATTAAAATAATAATTTTTTTAGGCACAAATGTTTGTAAATTCTTTCAGTAAAATAATATTACAATTAATGATATTTATTAGAATAAATGGTCTTGTGTTTAGAATTTGCATGAAATGTAAAAATGCATTTCAATGCAAAATGTAATGTTTTTTAAAATATTTATTTTTTAAAATCATTATTTTATAACAAATATATAAGAAACATTTTTAAATACATATTAAGAAGTACTATTCGAATTAAGGTGATTTATTTAGAAAATGTAAAGTTTATTATTTTATAACAATGATTACTTTTTTTAATTTATATTACTAATTAGAAAATTAATTAAGAACCTGTTTGGGAAATCTTGTTGGTAGTTTGGTATTTATAAAACAAAACTTCTGGCAACACATTTTTTTTGAAAAAAATTACATTATTACTGCAAATTTAACTTTATTTTATTAAAAAATTGCAAAATTTGTAGTGCTATTTATGATTTATTTACATGTTAGTAAAGAAATCTGAAATTCATAAAAATAAAAGCTAATTTAAAATTATAATTAAGAAACAAATACATGAGTGAAAACTTTGTAATTTGTTCTTGCTTAACATATTTAAAACATATTGTGCTCAAGATTTTTCTAATACTACTGTGCACATTAAATACTACCTTCCAATATAGTCACACTTTTTAAAAAAATTTAAATATACCTATGTTTAGAGAAAATAAGAATTTATGAAGAAAATGTTTGATTTGTAAAGGAAGTTTTAAAAATAGAATAATCACAAATAACTTTTAGTAGCAAGACTATTCAGAGTAAAGCCTCTTCTTACCGACTTCAGCCATATTTGAAAGATAGAATAGGTATTGGGAGAGTGAGAGTGTTTTTGTAAGCACGTGTATTTCTTAAAGTTTTCTATTTATCCTTCATTGTGATGTCCGACAAGAGGCCAAAATGCAGTGTGTTTTTTGATGTTATGATTGAAGAGGCTGTAAAATTAATATGAGACTTCTCCATTTCAAAGAAAAGATATTAACACACCTAGTGATATTTCCACATTAAAAAAAGATGACCTTGCTTATTTTTAAAGCAAAGCATTTTGGACCATTTTAAGTGTTTAACTGCTGTAGATTTAAATGAAAGACTTAAGTTTGCATCAGCTAACAAAATTAAAAGAATTGTTAATTTCTTAAAAACTTCTCCTCCTGGAGGTTGTGAAATACAATTTTCAACCATTGAGGAATTGGATGGAAAAGAGGATATTGGAGCGTTTATTATTCTTCTATCAGCAGATTTTGGAGAAGACTTGAAAAAATATTTAGAAGTACTGCAGTAAAGTACTCAAAATTTTATTTTAAAAAAATTACTGCTTAGTAAATTATAAATAAGAAATTTAGAAATGAATATAAAAGTTAATCATAAATAAATTAATCAGGAATTTGTTATTGGTTTTAGATTTCCGCATCTTCTCAGGATGCAGTAAATATTGCAGACTTACCTTGCACACCATGCTATTAATTTGTGGTATGTATTATTTATATATTTCATAAGGTTTGAAGTGTTTTAACTCAAAAGTAAAAATTTGTTGTTACATTTATTGACCTCATCAAAAATTGTTTACTCTGCTTACATTCTATTTAAAATAAATCATATGAATATATAAAATTCTAAGAAAATCTAAATAAATTGTTTTAGTTAAATATATCTTTTTTGATACAACTTCAATTGTATTCTTTATTTATCTCTAAGTACGTATATAATGACGTAAATATGCAGACCTAATGAACAGCAAATTTTTTTATATTTCCTAATTTTGCACTATTTCATGTTTTTTTTTATTGAAATTAAAGTTTTCTTAGCGGGAAATACAACTTTGATCTCACTCTAAGACAACTTAGATTTCACTTTTGAGGTAACTATTTACGAATTAAATAAATTCAGTTTTAAGCAAATGTTTTATAAAATGTCATTTCATAAATTATTGTTACTTCATAAATAATTTGACACATTATAGCATTTTAATTTTTCTGTTTATTTTCGATGGAAATGTTTTTAAATTGTATATATATGCATGTAAAAGAAATGTTTCCATATCCTCTACAAAATTATTATTTTTAACTTAAAATCGGTTTTTGTATGTTATCTTTAAAATGTGGGCATAAAGTTCATATTTCGCATTTTATTTATAAAAATTTGTAATTCACAATTGGAAGTGTTATGATTTGCTTTTCAGAGGATATAATTTTCAATAACATAAATGAATCCTTATAAAACCAATTCTATATTCTCTTTTAATTAAATCAATTACAAATTAGTTTCTCGAGATAGAAAACATCAGTTAGAATGATTTAATTGAAGTAAAGATTTTATCATTTTCATAAAAAGTGAGACCTTCATTACCAAAAATTCTTATCATGAAATTGCTAAAATTCCTTGAAATAATTTTTATCATCAAAATGTTTGTGATTGCATAAATGTAACAACCACTTGTTAACTATTAAGAGAAGTATATTTTTGGGAAATTCAATCAATTATATAAAACAATAAAAATTTCTAAATATTTTATTGAACTATTAAACAACTTTTCCTCTGAAATATTCAGCTCTTGATATTTCAAATTAGTTATTCATGTGTCTATTTTTTTTTTTTTTTGTTTTTCAGGTGCTTGCTTGTTCAACTTTAATCCCTCGTGGGGAACGAAATCTAAAAAATATGTCAAGGAAGGAATCCAAGCACGTGTTTTTGTCACTTTTAAATACTTTATACAACTTTAAATGGCTATAATTATTAAAATGTAAATAAAATAATTCTTTACAATTATTTGCGTACTGTCAACTATATTGCTTTTTTTCTCAGAATCTTTATTTGCTTACATTATAATAGAAAAAAATCAATTACTTTAAGCAATATCAAAATGAAAACTTTTGTTGTCTTTATAGTATAATTAAAATACTACACATCATTAACTAATTCCCTTTGGTATTTTTAGTAAAATGGAATGTTTTGTAAGGTTTCTTTTTATCCTAAATCTGTAGAATCACAGATATATCGAAAATCAATTTTATGCTAAGCTTTGTATCTTATTCAATATAACTGCTATTTCTTAATTTTTTAAAAAAAATATGTAATAAAAAAATTCAACCTTCTTAACTATTAAATTAAGTTATGATTTGATCCAAGATTTTGAGAAAGTTAAACAATCTCGTTAGGTATTGAAAGTTAAACTATTGATCTCAAAATGTTCTGAAAAATGACATCTTCTGCAATATAACATTAGTTATGCTTTTGTACTTTGTATATTATATAAAAAATTGTTTAATAATAGTAGGCCCATAATTAGGAAATTAGCTAATGTGTTTTCAAAATTGATTTATACTCTACTGTTATCTTTACAAAACATGATGATAGCTGTAAATAGCTATTGCAGTAGGTTTTGTAGAATATGCAGCAAAATGCATAGTAAAATGTGCTATTAAAATAACAATAAAAGTGCTGTAAAAATAACAATAAAAAGTGCTGTAAAAATAACTATAAAAAGTGCTGTAAAAATAACAATAAAAAGTGCTGTAAAAATTACAGTAAAAAGTGCTGTAAAAATTACAGTTAAAAGTGCTGTAAAATTACAGTGTAAAGGGCTGTAAAATTACAGTGAAAATTGCTGTAAAAATTACTGTAAAAAGAACTGTAAAAGTTTTACGAATATGCTGTAAAATTTACAGCATAATGTACTGGCGCCCAAAACGCCAGCACATTTTGCTGTAAAATTACAGTGCTTTTTTTTAGAGTGTATATGCTTGTGAATCGCGATTAAAAATAGGAATACGCTCCTCATAAGTAAGGATTAATTTTGGGTGAATAATACGGAAGAATTTATGACGAAAGGTACTTGAAACTACGAGTTACATCAACACGGAATAAAAGAAACGAAAATACGCAAGTGAGTGATCTTTTTTTATTTTGCGCTTTTGATTTCTGTAAGCTCTAAAATGACTTCATTTCTGGCGAAAGGAAAAAAGATAGATTTAATTACTTTAGCTACTGAATTAGGAGAAACCGTTCCCCAAGATTGTAAGGTAATAGATTTAAGGAACATAATCATTAGTTCAAAAAACTATGAAGAAGAATTTGTTAAAATTTTATTGGAAGGTATTATTGAAGATCGCTTAGCCCAAAAACAAGACGAAGAAAAAGCTCGTGAGTTTGAGTTACAAAAATTACGTTTACAGAATGAGAGAGAAAATGCATTAGGAAATGTCGGTAATGCGAGTAATTTTAATTCAGAAAGGCGCGATTCTTGCAATTTGCAACATCTTATGCAAAAATATGATGTGAATGAAGGTGATATAAGCTTTTATCTTATATTATTTGAAAGACAAGCGAGACGAATGGGTTTAGATGAAGCTCATTGGGTTTTCCATCTTTTAGGACTTCTACCATATGAAATAACTCAGTGTATTGCCCGCGAACCGGACGATAAAGCAAATGATTATTATTATGTGAAGGAACTATTATTAAAAAGATTTAAATTAAGTCCAGAAAGATTTCGGCAGAAATTTTATGAACATTCTCGTACAATTAAGAATACATGGAAAGATTTTACTTATGAGTTACGAAATTATTTTAATGAGTGGTTAGATGGTCTTAAAATTACTAATTTAGAAGATCTTAAGGACTTAATTGTTACAGAACAATTAAAGAAAAGTGTTTCCCCTACCATTCGTAATCACTTCATAGATGAATGGACCAATTTTATTAATCCAGATAAATTGGCTGAAAAATTAGATTCGTATGAGAATGCTAGATTCGGAATAAAATCTTGTATTGAAAACAAAAACGTGAAATGTTTTGAAAAAAGATCTTATTTTGATAATTATGTAAGCAAATTTAATGATCGCTGTAAAAATGAAAATTTCAAAAGTGAAGTAAGAGAAAACCGCGAATTTAAGAAGTTTCCTAAGAATGAGTGTTTTTATTCTAAAGAAAAGCGTAACACGAATTTTAGTTCTCGTAGTGATAAAAATAGCATTAAATGTTTCAATTGTAATGATTATGGGCACATTTCTAAAGACTGTCCAAAAGAAAGAAAAATTTTAATTTGTAGAGAATGTGGTGAGAGTGGACATACCCAACGGCATTGTTCGATAAACAAAGATAAAAATAGTTTGACGGTAAATGTTGAAAACCTTACCCCATTAAATGCTTATATGAAGGAAGCAAAAATAAATAATTCTGAGCATTCGATAAATAGTTTAATAGATACGGGATCGAGCATTTCATTAGTTAAGAATTCGATTGCAATTAAATTAAAACTGAATATAATTCCTTTAAAGAGAAAATTGTTTGGATTTGGTTCTACTGTTGCATCTGCTTTCACACTTGGGAAAAGTCAAGTGGAATTAAGAATCGACGACGTCAGAGCAACACTTGAAATTTTCGTTGTGAATGATGATACTATGTCGTTTGACCTAATTGTAGGAAGAGACTTTCTAGACAAAACAGAAATTGCTTTCGCACGAATTGGCTCCAAATTGCACATCTGGTATTCGAATAGTATTCCGTTTTCTGAAGTGGAAGTCGAATCGAAACATCAACAAATAAAACTAAAAACGGAAGAACCTATTATAATAGAAAAAAATAGCATAAATTTTATTCAGGCGAAAACAGAAAATATGAAAAACGGTCTTGTATTGTTAGAGGGAAAAGAAAAAAATTTCGATTCTGTTTTCGAAATTAAAAATGGTAAAACAGTAATTCCTATTATGAATAATGGTTCTCATGATATTAAGTTAAAAGAAAATCAGTGTCTGAGTAGGGTAACCGATATATCGCAGGATTGGAATTTAAATTCTGAATTTATTTTTACATTTAATTATCCTTGTAATGCAACTGAAGATACAATATTCACTGTAAATAAAGATAAATGCGCAATTAAAATAAATGATATTAAATTTGATAAAACTATTCCTTATGATAAGAAATTGGAAATTCTGAAACTAATTAATGATTATAGAGATTGTTTTGCCATGAATATAAGTGAGTTAGGATGTACTACATTGACTAAAATGGAAATTAATGAAGTTCCAGGAAGCAAACCAGTTTGTTTACGTCCCTATAAAACAAATGCAGCTGAGAGAAACTCTATTAAAAATATTGTTAAGGAATGGAAAGAAAACAAAATAGTTTCCGAAACAAGATCACCTTATGCCAGTCCAGTATTGTTAGTTCGAAAAAAACTGGTGAGGATAGACTTGTTGTAGATTACAGAAAATTAAATAATCAGACAGTTAAAGATAGGTTCCCTTTACCCAGAATTGATGATTTATTAGAATGTCTTGGTGAATGTAATATTTTTACGACATTAGATCTAGCTCATGGTTATCTCCAAATACCATTAACTGAGGAAGCTAAGTTAAAAACTGCTTTTATTACCCCAGATGAAACAGGTCAGTTTGAACGTATGATTTTTGGTTTGGCAAATGCACCTTCAGAATTTCAGAGATTAATGTATCAAGTATTAGGACCATTGTTAAATAAGAAGGTTTTGTGTTATTTAGATGATATTTTGATACCAGCGAAGAATTGGACTGATATGATTGAACGAATAAAAGAGGTATTTGACAAACTTAGATCTGCTAATTTGACTTTAAAATTGTCAAAATGTGAATTCGGTAAAAAGGAAGTAGAATTTTTAGGATTTATTGTTAATAGAGAAGGAATAAAACCAGGAATGAGAAAAATTAGATCAATAAGAGAATTTGCAACTCCTAAGAATATTCATGATATTCGTAGATTTTTAGGTTTAACTGGTTATTTTCGGAGATTTGTGGAAAAATATGCACAAAAGGCAGAACCTTTATCACGACTCTTGCAAAAAGAAGAATCTTTCAAGTGGGAAGAGGAGCAAGAGCAGTCTTTTCGATTATTGAAAAATAGCCTCACAGAGCAACCTGTGTTAGCCCATTATAACCCTCAAGCTAAAACGGAAGTACATTGTGATGCAAGCTCTAGTGGTTTAGCAGGTATGCTTTTACAACAAGGACCAGACAATAAATGGCGGTTAGTTTATTGTGTCAGCAAAAAGACAACTGAAATTGAAAAGAAGTATCATTCAAGCAAGCTCGAATTAATGGCCATTGTGTGGACTCTGGAAAGATTAAGGCAGTATTTATTAGGCATAAAATTCAAAATAGTGACAGATTGTCAAGCACTGATGTACATGAATTCAAAGAAAACAAACAATCCTCAGATTGCAAGATGGTGTAATTTAATTCAAGATTTCGATTTTGAAATAGAACATAGGCCTGGAAAAAAATGGTTCACGTAGACGCAATGAGCAGAGCTCCAGTTTTTGAATCAGAAGATACATTGACATCCCTCATCGAAAATAAATTAGAAGTTTGTTTGACCTTGAGTGAAGATGAACAAATATTGATGATACAGCAAGCTGATCCAGAAATACGAAAATTAATAGAAATATTCAGAAAAAAAGATCAGGATAGAACAAAAGAAGAAAAACAGCTTATAAGAAATTACGTGTTTAAGAGAAATAGATTATTTCGATGCATAAACGAAAATGGAAAAGAAAAATTTCTCTATGTTATTCTAAAGAATATGAGAAAAAGTACAGTAATCAAATTCCACGATCTTATGGGACATTTTTCTGTTGATAGAACTGTTAATAAGATAAAAGAATTGTATTGGTTTCCTTATATGAAACGTTATGTACGAAGGCACATTTCAAAATGTTTTGAATGTTTGATGAACAAAACGCCGTCAGGAAAACAGCCTGGCTTATTAAATCCAATTAAAACAGGTCGTAAACCTTTTTCAATTATACATATGGATCATTTAGGACCTTTTGTTAAGAGTTCTAAAGGTAATCAAGAACTTTTGGTCATGATAGATAATTTCACAAGATTTGTCCAATTGACTCCAGTAAAGAGTACGTCAACATCACATGTGCTGAAGGCTCTGAAAAAGTTTTTAAATACTTATGGTCTACTTGAGAAAATAATAACAGATCGAGGAACTTGTTTCACTTCGCATCAATTTCAACAATATTGTGCTGAAAATGGTATACATCATACACTCAACTGTACGAAGCGACCATGTGCAAATGGAATGGTTGAAAGAGTTAATAGAACAATATTGTCTACCATAACAACTGGTATGGAAGATCAGAATCATAAAGATTGGGATTTTAAAATGCATGAAGTTGAGAGAAACTTGAACAACTTTGTAAACAAGTCAACGAACAAGACACCATTTGAATTGCTCCATGGTTATTCTCCACGATTCAACGATGGAATTTTGAGAAAGTTAGCTGATGAAGAAGCTCAGAGTTGGCAAGATCCATCTGTAGTGCAGGAAGAATCTACGAAGACAAATAGAAGAAAGTCAACAAAAAATGAAGAAGTATTATGATAAAAAGAGATGTAGAGCAATTATGTTTGAACGAGGAGAGATTGTCGTAATGAAAAGAGCTCCGAAATCTTCCGGCCAACCTACGAAAACACAATTTAAATACCGAGGCCCTCTTATTGTTACCGAGGTATTGCCAAACGATGTCTACCGTGTGACTCAGCTGGAAGAAAAAAGAAAGGCCACTTCTACGCAACAACAGCTCACATTAGTCAACTAAAACCATGGCTAAATGAACCAGATTCGGATGAAGATAGTGATATCGATAGTGCCAAAAGTGATGATAATGACTATTCTCTGAACAATCCGAGACGCAATCCACTCACAAGGACTAAAGTTGAATGAGGGATCCTAAATGGTGAGATCTTTCCAATTTTATTTAAAGAAGAAACTTGTAATTTAAAGGCAATGAACTTATCATAAACTATTGACTCTAAAAATAAATAACATTAATGATAATTTACTGTATACTGAAATATTCATCAAATAATATGAAAGTCTGTTGAATTTATTCTGTGAATGATTTAATATTCCTAAGTTCATTTAAAGTTTTGTAAACTTTTGTTGTAAGTAATTTTATAAGAATTTAGAATTGTATCAAGAATTACTAGTGGAAAAAGTGTATTATATATATTATAGTTTTTTTTTAATCTAACATAATAATTTTTCTACTTTTAATGAAAGATGTGTATTATTAATGATTATAATTACAGTAATTGTTTGTGTGAATGAAAAATAATGTTAGTTACGTAGTTAATAATTTTATTTAATCTGCTGTGTTTGATTTTTAATGTTAATTTTGTTGTATTAATTAGTAATTGAATATTAATATACCAATTGAGGACAATTGTAAGGTCAGTCTGGCCGAATGTGAGCAATGAAAAATCGCCACGGGCGAACACAAAAAAGAGTCAGTTGATGTACGTCGATCGCGAGATGTGGTCAGAGATTTGGCGAAGCGCAATGTTCAATAAAGTTGTTATTTGTTACTGAAACGCAGTATTTTCATTTAAAACGTCCTGACATGGTTATAAGTATGAATAACCTTAAATGATAAATTAAGTAAAAGCACGTAGGCTTTTTTTTTTTTAACAAAATTGAATTAATTTAAACTGAAAATGCCATCTCTTGTCTGCCTCTCCTCCACGTTCCAGATTCCATGCCGATACAATAATAGCTTTAAAATATCTTGAAATGGGTTTTAATAACAGCTGTACTTGAAATTTTAGACTTAAGTAAATATGATGGTAATGAAATACTAATGGGAACTAAGAAAGTAAGCAGCGTAAAACAAGCCAAAAGAGTATTGAAATCAAATAGTAAGTAATAACACAGTAATGCAAATTTTCAATAATCTTATTAGGCTAATATAAAGATTTCGTATG